>WAAB01006321.1:118123-162673 GCA_013389865.1 Piaya cayana | reverse complement strand
TCTTATAGATGGGCACAACATCAGCCAGCCTCCAGTCCAGAGGAACTACCCCAGTCTTCCAGGACTGCTGGAAGATGATGGAAAGGGGTTTGGCCAGTACATCCGCCAGCTCTCTCAACACCCTGGGGTGAATCCCATCTGGGCCCATAGACTTGTGGGTGTCCAGTTGAGCAAGCAAGGCTCTGACCTCCTCCTCTTGGACCATGGGAGAGATGCAGTGTCTTCTATGATGTAGCAAAGGTTAGTTGCTATAGGTGCAGGGTAAGCAAAATTACCTTTGACAGAATGATAGAAGAATAGTATCTGCAAGAATAAAAACTCTGGCTAAGATTATCGGAGCTGGTAACTGCAGGTGAATTTGTAGTCTCAGTCAAAAACCTACTCATTCAGTTAAGCCAGAATTTCTGCCAGTGGTATTCCACTCAGTATTTGCAAATTTTCTTCTCAAAATGTGTCTCAGGAAGAGATACAATCTCAAACCCCCAGACTGAGTGATTACTTTGAGATGAGGGACTGCTCTATCTTGAGGTTGTGAAAAAGGTGAAAGATACAACTGTTCTTGGGTAATTAAAGTACAGCTACAGATCTTCTGCCACTGCAGACTTAGGGCTAGGTAGGACAGAAAGTTTTGAGTCTCCTTTAAGTTCCATTTCAGCCTGGCAATTTTTTGTGTACAGAGGTCTTGTAGGTATGTTGTAGCCACATATAATAAAGTATATTAGAGTTTTGTATCAGTTAACTTAAAAGAAAACTGATAGATATTTTTATCCATCAACATTTCTCCTCTGAGATTTAGAAGTATATTTTTGCCACTGTGCTTCCAGCTACTCAAATGGTAGATAAAATTGCTGAGTTTTTCACATGCTTAAATTTAATTTACAAGATAGATTATCAGTGAGAAGAAATATCATAAATACATAGAAATGGAATAGATTTTTTTATTACTTAACCACACACTGTCATTTATCTGAGACATAAAAATGTTTGTAAGACGTATTATGGCAATAGCAATTTGAAGCAAGAAAATTTCAAGTGTAGAAGAAATAAAAGGTCTCATCAAAAAAAAAGAGAAGGAAAAGAGTGGTACATTGTATAAAACAAGCAATGACAGTTTTGAGAAACTGACAATGAGAAATAGAACATGAAATATGATAAAGGTGAGATAAGGTGTAGGACCAATCTTTATTTTACATTTACTGATTGCTTCTATGTCAATAAAAGATAGGGTCAAAGTTTCAGATTTGCGTTCCAAGTGATATTTTTTTCCCCAACAAACAGATGATCTATGACAACATATGGCTCACCCTATGTCTTTAAATGGCATAAAAGACAATTTTTAGTAATCTTAATTGTTTCCTGTAGTCTCAATCCCTGATCATTCCGTTCAGAGTTTGTTTATTTAATTCAAGGCATCCATTGAGTAATGATAGTGTTACTGTCTTTAGTTGAGTCACTTTTGTCTCAAATGACATTGAAATACTCTCCAAACTGTGTTTACCAGGTTAAAATTACAGTACGGTTCAACCTTCTGGAGTTGATTGTGGGAATTTCCTCAGCAGTTTGGATAAAGAGGAATACTGCATTCCTCTTGCAACCAATTATGCTTTCCTGTCAAAAGGGAAATCCGTGGGCTGAAGTTTTTATGATGCACAAATATAATGCTTAGTGCAGCTGATGTCCAGGCCAGTTCCATGACCCAGTGTTTATCTGCACATTGCTGTAGTCGTAAGGGCTTTAGTATTGAAGTTAAGACAGAGGATTGAGTTTGTTATACTAATACTACAAAACAATCCATAAGAAGAGAGGAAAAGCATAACATTTGAAAAATGTGAACTATCACATTCGAACATAGCCCATGCCAGGAAGAAACTGCTCAAATAAATCCTGAGAATGTTTAAGAATTAAATACCACTTAGCAAATAAATGTAAGAATGCCAGATTTCCTGTATTCCCATTGTGGAAGTTGCCCAAATGGATCTGTAATTTAATTCTTGGTACCCTGGGAAAATAGCTAAGAAGCATGTGACTTTGTGTGTGTGTGTGTGTGTGCGTGCACTGTATCATAATAGGCCTTATTTATCTAAAGCAGAGAAGAGTTATGAGCTTTTTTCCCTGCATCTTTTCAAAGAAATATAATTAAAATGAAATATTATATGGTGCTGAGGTAGGACCTGGACTTCTCAAGTATACAATTTTGCACACTCAGCAATTAAATGTGGACAGAGGGAATTTTTCTATTCCTGACTAGAGGAGGGTCCAAAGGGTCATAAAAAATTATCAAAGAGACAGGAACACTCCTCCTAAGAGGAAACGCTGAGGGTTTCAGTTGTTCAGCCTGGAGAAGAGACTCTGGGGAGACCTTATTGGAGCCTTTCAGTACTTAAAGGGTGCCTATAGGAAAGATGAGGAGAAATTTCTTACCAGAGCTTATTGAGATAAGACAAGGATTAATGGTTGTGGACTAAAAGAGGGTAAATTTAGACTAGATAGAAGGAAGATTATTTTACAACGGTAGTGAAACACGGGAAGGGGTTGCCCAGAAGGGCGGTAGATGCCTAATTCCTGGAAACACTCAAGCTCAGAGTGGATGGCTCTCTGAGCTACCTGAGCTAGTTGAAGAAGTCCCCCAGCTGCAGGGGTGTCAGGCTACGTGACTGTTAAAACTTCCTTCTTTTCTTTGTTTCTATGGTAACACATATATTTATGATTCTTACGTTACTAGTAAGATAATGAAATAATTGTCAGAAGTACCCTGAACCTCATTAAGAATGTTACAAATAGTAGCACAATAGGAAATTAAATAATAAAATAAAACATTTATTTTGGCATTACTAATGTTTTCCACATGCAGACATAGGTATATAATTCAGACAAGGCAATATGTGCATTATAGTTATTTGAACATGGATTGCAAGTAAATCTAGATATTATTATGCAACTTTAAGATGGATTCTTTACTCACTATATTAGTCAGTTAACAGTTGGTGTGAAAATGTAGTGATTACAAAACATGTACTGATATTGCTATAAAATAACATGTAACAGTACAATGAGATATTATAATATGCCCTATTGTGCCTTATACATTATTTATTCTACAGTAGTTATCTTGATTAAATAAGTGACTGGAAATAAAAATTAAATGTATCCAGAACTATCTTATAATGTTCTTTACCGAGAGTAAATGCTTTTATACCCTTCCATTCAGCAGTCATGAAGTGGTTCAGTGCAAAATAGGAGTGCTTTAAATATTGGCAGAATCTATAAATATAAGGATAAGTTGCAAATTAGCCCAAGAAAAAGATTGCGATGGGGGGCTACAAAAGAATGATAGATTTTCTAGTACCAGTATTTTAAAATCTTATATTTTGCTGAAGGGTGCCACTTGCTGTAGTCAAAATGGTGCTTATTTTGGATGTAAGTAATACTAAGTCATCAGATAGACCTTCTGTATATGGACAAAAATTATATTGAATTGTCAAACCTGTTAAATTAAATAATGTTTTTTTTCCTAAAGCTCTGAAAATACGTGTGTTGACAAAACTCACCTCTCAGAACTGGAATCATACTAAGCTTTTTAAATTAATCTTAAGAAAGGTATTTAAACCTGAACAGGAACAGGGAAATTTCTTATCCAAAATGTGATATATTCATCTGAGGATGTTTTGGCTCTCTCAGCCTCCCTGTATATTAAAGGGTAGGTATAACTGTGGCACCTGGAAATGAATACTGCAAGTGGTTTTAGCCAGCAACTACAGCAGCTCAGGACATGTCATCAAAGAATTCAGTAGGTTAAAGCAACACTGCACAGTGAATACTGTCTTTGATTATTGTCACAAAGAGAAGCCTGTGGTGCTGCCTCTTCACTGCATTTACTATTTGTGACACTATGTTAAAGATGTGCCAAGCTACAGGCGGCACCAAACAAGTACAAAAATATTTGTACAAAAAGAAATTGAATTTGTGAAACGTTTCCCTTACTTGCAGGATTATTGAGAGTTGTAGAGCATTGCACTTATATTGTAAAATAACAAATTAAATTAGCAATATACTCCTTTAAGAAACTAAATTCCTCAGCGGTAATTAAAAGAACACACTAGTGTTAAACTTTCAGTACTAAGACTTTTTCTACTAAGATATAAATATGAAAAATTTTTCCTCTTGAGGCGAGTGACTAGTTCTACCACATTACATAGGCACTTAGAAAATCTCTCTATAAATCAGTGAATCAAACCTCCAGTCTTTTTTCAGACAGTGTAAATATTTGATGTTCATAGAATTTCTTATTAAGTAGCATAGGGGTGGACCACATTTCATTGACTGTTTCATGCAAAGAGGAGTTAAAGAGATGTTTAACACTGATGCAAGCTGAAATCACCGATGACATGAATCTGCAATTGACTGAAGAATTTAATCTAGCTGATATTAAGTGCAAATCAGCCATTTTATAGATTTACTGGTAATACTTAACTATACACAAACCATGTTCAATGCTATTTTCCTGATAACCATGACTTATCTTCATATGTATTGAGTAGCATATTTCATCTTATTCATTGAATTTATTTTACATGTTTTTTATTGCAGAAAGAGTTTTAATACTTTTTCTAATCTACCACTAGCAGACTAATTTATTCACAATACAGCACTCAGTTTGTCAATCTTTGTTTTTGTTTCCAGTGATAAATTACTTAGTTCAAGCAAATCATTGACACCATTCATGCTTGAAATCAGGGCATAAACTACATCTAGAGATCTTAGAGAATGATAATAAATCACCATATTTTCTCTATAAATCTCCAATAATGACTTGATATGTAGAGATGGCAGATCATTCATACAGATTAGAAATAAAAACTGAGTCCATTCAATGGCTCACAAAATCTGTAATCATTATTTAGAGCATCAAAGTCATTATAGATTATGATATTTCATCTACACCTATTTCAATTAGACAAACACTGTCTAAAATACCATAGTAAAAATAGAAGTACTTCTTACATAATAAACTCATATCAGCATCATATATTCTATTATTCAAATTTATTTTTCATTTATTTATTTATGTGTTTAGAAAGCAAATGTTTGGAAGTTACACTTCTGGACATGAGTGACTAAAATTTATGCAGAACTGATAAGAAAGTGGAAAACACTACAAACCACAAGGTATGGACAAGGAAGTGGGAAGATAATCAATGGATTGGTTTCTGCTCTGATTTATACCCTCTGAAAACACACAATGCTGGATTTCAGTGCTTATAAATCATTATATCTATGCTGGAACCAATGCAAAAATCCATATTTATGTTACTTGAAACTCTATTAAACACATAGAAGTAGAGAGCATCTATAACAAGCAGACAAACTACTTTGGCCTTGTCAGTTTTATTGAAGGCCTTAGATATTAATCAAAGTACTGGCAGAAAAATAGCGCCTGTGTTTATTTTTATTCCTTTGCACTGATGATGATCAGTAGATGTGAATGAAAGGCCTGTCTCTTTTTCTCCCAGTAATTTAATATTACCGTATTTGTAAACTCTAGCATAGTTGAAGTAGAAGTATAAATTAATTGCTTAATACCATTTGCTCACAAATTATGATAATTCGGTTCTGTTAGCAGTCTCCTTCTTTCATACCCTTTCTTAAAAACTGGAAGGATTCAAAATGAAATAGAAAAGCAAGAGGTTTACACCATGGCGTGGCAATTCAGAGCTGTACCCATCAATAAAAGACATTGCTTCTTAGGGTTATTGCTGGTTTATGTCTTTTCTGTTACTTCGCAATACAAAAACCTCTCCCATCATAAAGCTTAGAAAGGCTTTTTTTCTTCTTTCTGCATCTCTATGGTGAAAACAGGGAAAATAGCATGTTCCCAGATTCTGACAGACTAGCAATTTGTTTTGAACAACTATGATCAAGTGGCAAACTGAAGTGAGGGCAGGGTTTGCCTTACAGGATGTGGTGGTCCACATAGAGAACACTAATGGTTTAGCACAGTGGCAACCTAAGGAAAGAGACCCGTACTCAAGGTCTGAAAGAGGACCTGTGATTTCAAGTCCAGAGTTAGCTCTAAGAGCAGTACACACTGAGACTTTTTAGGCTAGGTACAGTAAGAAAAATAAATTCAAACCCTCAGGGAAAGATATTGAGCAGATCTGGTGTAGTGCAAATATTCTCATCTGTAGATTGCTGGCTCTATTTGTTTTCTTATACCTGGGGGTGTTGGTTGACAGCCGACTGAACGTGAGCCAGCAGTGTGCCCAGGTGGCCAAGAAGGCCAATGGTATCTTGGCTTGTATCAGAAATGGTGTAACCAGCAGGTCCAGGGAGGTTATTCTCCCTCTGTACTCGGCACTGGTGAAACTGCACCTTGAATACTGTGTTCAGTTCTGGGCCCCTCACCACAAGAAGGATGTTGAGGCTCTGGAGCAAGTCCAGAGAAGAGGAACAAAGCTGGTGAAGGGGCTGGAGAACAGGTCTAATGAGGAACGACTCAGAGAGCTGGGCTTGTTTAGCCTGGAGAAGAGGAGGTTGAGGGGAGACCTTACTGCTCTTTACAACTACCTGAAGGGAGGTTGTAGAGAGGAGGGAGCTGTCCTCTTCTCCCAAGTGACAGGGGACAGGATGAGATGGAATGGCCTCAGCTCCACCAGGGGAGATTTAGGCTGGACATTAGATAAAAATTCTTCACTGAAAGGGTCATTAGGCATTGGCAGAGGCTGCCCAGGGAGGTGGTTGATTCGCCTTCCCTGGAGGTGTTTAAGGGATGGGTGGACGAGGTGCTGAGGGACATGGTTTAGTGTTTTATAGGACTGGTTGGACCCGATGATCCGGAGGGTCTCTTCCAACCTGGTGATTCTATGATTCTATGATTTTTTTTGTAAAGCTTGACCAAAAGTCTGTAGTGTTGTGTGTTGTATGTTCATCCCTCCTAGGGCCCAGTATTTCATCTAGGGCAGATTAAAGGCCGAATAAACAAGCAGTATTGTTTTGGAGTATTCAGACAAAAGGTCCATGCTGGACTACACTAAAAGGGGAAGAGCAAGAGTTAAAACACAGGTGTTACAGACAGCAAAGGAGTAGTAATGTAAATTAAGCTGGCCAACCCTGACTAGTGGCTAAACTAAAGTGACAGCAACATGAGAAATGGTAGAAATGAAAAACTATGTATAAATAGAGGCATTAGATTACAGGACTGCTGACCGAGGTGGAATTTTATGAGGGAACCACATCACAAATAAAAAATAAATGTAAAAAGTCAGAAAAATCAAGATCCTCAACAGAAAGAGTAAATAGGACTGTCTGGATTATCATGGAGGAAATGGAGGTAGTAAAGCTGAAGAAAGTGGGCTGTGAGAAGAGCTGTGGAAGGGGTGGTAATAATGTGATAGGGGCTGATCAGTATTATGCCATTCATTCCAGTGCTTGATCACCACAATTTGGAACAGGACAGTGGAACTGCACTTTCTACTCTGCTGATGTGTGACTCACTTCCATGACCAGAAGGGGTGCAGTGTGATTTTTCTCTATCGTCAGTAAAGGGATATCAGGAGATTTCTTCCTAACATCAACAAAGAGATGTCTGGAGGGCACTACTTACCAAGGCCTTTTCCTCTCCTTAGTGCTCTTAGTGTCCCATTACAACGGGGTTTTTTTGGTTTTTTTAGTGATTTAATGTTAATGGCTTAAATTTTAGAGATGAAGACTCCCCCTCCCTCCACCATTTTTATGCTGCCTTTATCTGGGGAGGGTGTTCATCCTCAGTGCAAGAGCAGCAATTCAAACCTTTTAATACAGAGAAAGCTAACTGATTGGTTGCAAGATTTTTTTTTGCAAAAGTTTATGTATTTTGCAAGGGAAATGGTAGCTATCAATGAGCTGTGTACTCCATTGAAAGCCCTCCTCGATCATTGTTAAGTCATGGTACGGTTATTTGAAATACACTGTACTGACCTGTCCTCTTATGTAGACTATATTTACTTTTGTTTTTAATAAAAATTCTTTATTCTCAGCAACAGGAGAGTATCAAACTCACTCTTTTTGCTGTTGCAGATAAAGACCTATAGTCCAAGCAGAGCAGTTGAAGTGAATATTCTGGGGAAAGAATAAATCAAAGTGAGTTTTTAAATGTGGTTATGAAAGAGCAAAGATAATTTAAGTGGTTAAATTCAACAGTTTATCTTGTAATGTGCAAGGCCAATAGCTGAATGTTATTTTTTAAACCTGTTATTTAAAAATATACTTGTTTGCACTCTGACATATTGTAGCACGTAAAAAATAAAGCAGTGTATATTTTACCATAACAGCATGCACATTTAATTATGGTGTCCTTACTTAATAATTTAATTTTGAGAACTTTGCAGTATTAAAGAGCTTTAGCTTTCTTGAACTGCTCTTACTCTACATCATAGAAGACACCAATGTCATGCCAGTCCCTAGGGAATTCTCAGATGTAGCTACCCTAAACTTCCTCCCACAGAGATTTAAAGAATTACTGCTTAGAACTTACATTCAAGATTTGTTCTCCATGTGAAATATTCAGCTCTGTAATACTCTGTGTGGCTATACATCAGTTGATAGCCAGCAGGGCTAGATTATCAGCAATAGTATTAGCACTGATTAAAAGAAGCAGTATCCAAAAGAAGAAATTGCTATCAAGGTTTAGCCCCAAATAAACTTTTCTGTATAACTAACTATTGCTTATACCATGATGAACATGTTTTATTGCTACAGTTCTCCATTATTAAGTGATAATAACCTCAAATACTGTAAAAAAAAAAAGTCTGATGTGTTGTCTGAACATCAGACAACAGAGAGAATCACTTCTATTTTTCTAATCGTCCTTAGGCACAATGAAAGTCAGAAGTTGCATATGACATGCATATTCAGATCTGCTGTTCTCACAGTATCTTGGTAAACCCACACATACTCAGAGACTTCAATAATAAGCTGTTTACTCTCTAAGTTCACATACGGAAACATGGCCAAAAATCACAAGTATCAGATGGCAGACTGAGTTTCCTAAATCTGAATAAATTTTGAGATCTCAGTCTTCAAGAATGACCTTGACAAGACAGAACAGGTGGGGGACAGGGGATTAGTTTTGTTGTATAGTTTGGGTTGGAGTGGATTTTTTACATCCTCCAATCCAAATACCTCCTTAAAGCAGTTCTGACTCTGAAGCTAGATAAGGCTGTTCAGGGCATGTCCTGCCAAGTTTTTTAATTCTCCATTTATGTAGGTCATATAATCTTCAAGGACATTTTTTTTCTTTTTGTCTTTTATTTTGTCTTATATTAAAACCTTTTATTTTCCTTATCTTCTCCAGTTGAACAATACCTACCTTCCTCAGCCATTTTTAGCAAGCTGGCTTTTGAAGGACACCACTTTTAATAGACTGTCAATTAAATGTGAAACTGTGACTTTTATTGATAAGTCAAGTTAGATTTTCAATCAACTTTGATACTGTCCATTCAGTCTATTTCTTCTTAATTCAGCTACAGTGATGCCACAGGAGTTATAATATTCAACCCTCACCCAAACATCCAATCATCATGAAAGGCATTTACATGGTTAGGCACAATTTTACCCTTGGCACCTCTGTGCTGACTGTTCTCTGTCACCTTCATGTTCCCATGCACTGCAACACGTCTTCCAAAAAGATTCATTTCATAGACTTCTTTGGTATTAGGGTGAGACTGACCTACCTACAGTTCCCTCAGCCTTCCTTCTTTTAAGGACAGAAATTCTATTTCCCTTTCTCAGTCACCAGAAACCTCCTCATCAGAGACCTTCCCCAACTAACAAGACTTTTCAAAGATGTTAAAGTGGTGTTGCAACAACATTGACTCTTTCAGATATTAGCCATCTTTCCCCTTCCCTTCCCAGTTTTAAAGTTAAAAAGATGGAATAATATCACAGAATTTGCTGGCCTAGTAGCTGAAATATTTTTATCATCACAAATGACAGATAGTTTTCTACAACTGACTGCTTTTAACTGTATACAATACAGATAGAAACCTCTTAGAAAATAAAGGCATTTGTTCACTCACACAAGGTATCTTGTCATCATTCATAGTACCACTATTACCCTAAACAGATGTCTATTTTTATGTGTATGTTTGAAAACATTGACCACTGATATAATGATTCCCTTCTGCCAGAAAAAGTATATACTGTAATGAGCTGCAGAACCAAGGCTTGCAGTAGACCCATATAATTGGATGTCATCTTGATAATTTGGCATACATTGTTAGTGACCAAAAATATGATCACAACTGTCTGGTTAACTGACATGTTGGACAGCTATTAAAATGGATAAGTGCATGTGCTAGAATAAATATTTTACATGTAAGAGTGTGAAAAAAAAAGCCAGATAACGAGGTTTTTTACTGCATCTCACAGTAAAACCTTCATGCTGCAGTAATCCTAATGTACAGCATACTATACTGAACAGAAATAGTCCGAAAATAAACCCAAACCCCCAAATTATTCCCAGCTGCCTTTAAGCGATGTCAGGACAACAGAAAGGAGGTTTCAAATACTGTGCACAGTGTGCCTGTGTAATGGTTCTGGATACTCATCAGGAAAGAAGGAGAAGCAGATCTCTTCTCTCTGATGACCAATGATAAGACCCAAAGGAATGGCAGGAAGATGTGCCAGGGAAAGCTTAAGATGTATATTAGGAAAAGTTTCTTCAGTCAGAGGGTGATAGAGGATTGGAACAGTTTCCTTAGGGAAGCAGTTGTGGTGCCAAGCCTAACAATATTCAAGAAGCATTTGGACAATGCATTCAGACACATCATGTAAATTTTGGGGTTGTCCTATGCTGGGATAGGATTTGGTCTCAATGATCCCCATGGGTCCCTTCCAAATCAAGACATTTTATGATTCCGTGATTCTACTTTCATCCACATATGAAAGCTTTCAATAGATTTTAGCTGACATATGTTAAAAAATAACTTTTCTATTCATATTCTTCATATTCAGTTCAAGTGATTATGTTTTTTAACTTGTCAGGTAAATTAATAATTTAACAAGAGAAAGACAGATCCTGGATCTATTGATGTCAGTGGAAAAAAATCACTTGATTTCATTGCCAATGGTTACACTTATTTCCAGATATGAAATAAATCATCTGCACACTAGGTTGGTAAACAAGAGAAGTGTGACCCAGAACAACCAACAGGAGTCATAAGCTCTATATTCTCATGGATGTTTTCCATTATCTGGCAAATAAGTGGTTACTTTTTTTGTGGGGGATATATATTAATCAAAGATGTTATAAATCACTCATTGGAAAAAGTACAACTTTTGTACAATGCAGCTTTTAATTTTCTGAGAATAGAAAGAAAATACAAGGTAGCCTCAGTATTATCCTATAATATATATAATATTCTATATAATATATAATATTCTCCTATAATAGCCCCAATATTCTCCAGCTGATATTTCTAATTTTTGAAAATTTAACTTATTCAGCAAAGCCAAAGAATTTGGTTTGAATTTGTGCACTTTCTTTAAAAAAAAAAAAAATCTGTCCCTAGAAAAAGTCTTTAGCCAAATTCTGTTTCAGTGTCTTATTTAATTTTTAACTTCTGTTAGGCAAACTTAATCAAACTTTCTCCAGGCTTTCTGGGGATACCAGTAAAATAAACTGTGGGGTCATGTGTTTATGTCTGTTTTATCACCTCTAATGTTCTGCTTTTGCTTTTGCAGTGTTCAACAGGCTTCACTCACCTAATATTAGTATTACTTTTTATTAATTAACATCAAATTACTATGAATACAGTAAGGGGTACACTGATGCCTCCTGTTCTGGTTATGTAGTGTTACTCAGATGATGGAAATTCTTTCCTGAATAATATCCTTAGATGTGTAGAAGATGTAAACAAATATACAGCTGATACAAAACTCAAGCATTAACAATTTCTATCTTAAAAGGCATTTCTGAATAATCGCTGGTACAGATGATTCTGATATTCAAAATAGTCCTATGCAGACAAAGTTAGTTTATTTTGCAGAACAGAGCTTAACACATTTTGTAAAGTTGGTTAAGAGCTATTTTGTCATCAGCATATGATTCTGTTGATATTGCAGGTTAGTCAGAAAAGGAAGAATACCATGCTCCAGTGAAGACAAAGGCTACTTCTTAGGACACAAATCTGCCTCTATGGAATAATCAGAATGAAGGCTTTATACCTTTCTCCCAAATAAATTGGCAACTTCTCAACAGAACTCTTCATTCTGTCTCATTACTCACTGATCATAAAAGTGAATATATTATTATACAGCAACAATGTGAACTTTGCCTGCTCAAGAATGACCTCATAAAAAATAAAAAGGAATCCTTCATATTATGGAATTTTTTTAGGGTAACATTGCCTCTTTTAATAAATCACATCACATAGATGTATCTTATAGCTACAATTTCACTTCCTTTAAATTTAAAATTCTGATGTCATAAAATATAGTGTATTGTTTAAAAGTGCAATAATTTTTAATGTATTTCAGTACTTTAAAAATCAGTTATTAATATTTTTAAATATAAAATTAGAATTAACTTTAATTTAAAGATTATACTTGATCTCAAGAAGTAGCAGGCTTCTCTAATCTGTCCAAATCTGTTTACATACAAAAAACCATATTTTCTCTGCTGCTTCTGAGATGGGAACAAGTATTATAAATTCTACAACTTTGAAGTAATTTATACAACTAGGATTTCAAGATATATTTTAGGCCTAATACAAGACTCAGAAGCAGTGTGTATATTCTGTTAATTCTTTGAGTATGCAATTTATACTTCATATATTTTCATTTTCAGAAATGAAGTGGTTGCCATTTTCCTTTTTTGGACAATCTGACTCAATTAGTTGATTCAGTTTGCTGACATTAAAACATAAAATCAGGCATTTGAATTCCAGTGCATTTCACAGAATAAAATTCCTTTTTGCTTATTTTGCTTGCCATGATGCAATTTTACGACCAAGAACTGTAGCGAATTCTTTGTGTATTAGCATGCACTAATACAGCATGCCACAAACCTCAGTACACGCAAACTTAGATAGTTGTAAATTAAAGACTATATAATGAAAAATTATTGCACTTTCTGAAAAGGTATTAGTTTTTAATCATTGTGAGGATGACTCCAACCAGCACTTTTGTGATTCTTATTAACATAACTGAAAGTAATTTCTATAGCTAAATAATATTTTAACATCCTTTCAGCTGGAGAATATTGAGGAAGCTGTCTTATGGGGGCATGCTTGACGATGTCTGTGTATTTACATATGAAAAACACATTATCTCCTATAATAATAAAACATTTTTACCAAATTAATAATAATGATCAGTGACTTGTGTCTTCAAGATTAAGTTATGGCTCACCTAAAGCTTGCTTTTCAATATTGTGTGGTATATGAAGTGAATAATGAACTGGAAATTTATTTATATTAATTTCTGATTAATTTCTGGATAGAATTATGCCTCCTAAGTTTATCAGTAGAGTTATAATCCACAAATAATGATACTTTGTCAATATTTAAATCATTTGACTGTAGTATATTTTCCATGTTTTCAGAGTTCCTGTCCTGCTTCATTACAGCCTTGCAAATCATCAAGCAAAGAATGGGTTATTACAATTCCAAGTGAGTGATGATTAAGAAACTTGGAAACATCTTGATATTTGCATGTATTTAAGGCATCAGTGACTACAGAGAAAATTACATCTTTTTCAGTTACGTCTCAGTCTATAACGATGGCCATCTCAACTCAGAGCTTATACATGGCTGTCAATGTTGGCAAATGTTTTAGTAATTTTGTTCTCAGAAGCTATGCTAGAATTACTTTAATAGTTCTATCCATTCACATGCTGTCTTATATCTGACAGTCCATTATAAGTAGCTGAAAACCTTCTGCTTCATAAAGTAGAGCTCATGATACTTATTTCTATCATTACTGAGCCACGCAAAATCATTTCTCTACTCATTCTTGAAAGTTCCTCCTCCTTTAGCAACACTGCCATCACATTCACTGTCAGGGCCACAATCTTTGTAGGACACAAACAACCAAATAAAAGCACATGGATGATACTATATGCAACCATGATCAAGATTCTTTCCCTGTTTCTAACCCTGCATTTATTGTATTGAAAGGCTATAGTCACTATATATTTTTTAGTCTCTTATTAGTATACTATATAAAATCTCTGAAAACTGGAAGATTTATCATAAAAATAAACTTAGCACAAATACTTTCGGATAAATTGGATCTGTTCTGGAAATATTGCTAAAAGATATGTTCTTATTTCAATGACAGTTAATTTTTTTTTCTATGTGAAATTTTTGAGTTATTTTATATAGGTCAGTTATATTGAAATTGAGTTTACAGGACTTGATCAAGAAACTGGTAAGTGGGAAATAAGAACCTTTAGCAAAGACACCAGAGATTAACATTAGAGGATTTACAATTTCTGTCCCAGTCATTCACAGTTCTTTCCTTGACTGAGGATTTATTATGTAGAAGTCTCAGTGTATGATTTGATAAGTTTTGGGGGTATTTAATATTGTATTCATTTCAGATGTCTTTTGAAATTTTTATCAAGTTGCAGTACTAAATGCAGTACTACAAAATTCACCTTCCATGATCTCATAGGAGTACGAAAGGCACCTGTTGTACAGTAGTCTATATGGAAATCTATAAGAAGTGTGTCTCCCATCCATGTTTGCATTGCTGCATCTGGATGAATACTTCTGGAGAGCTGCAGTAAGTCCTTTCAAGCTTATTTCTGAAGAAGTTGTTGAGATACTGTTATTCAAGGCTCAACTCTACAGATGTGTCCAACAGGTCTTGCCAATAAAACATACTAGTGCAAATAAAGGCTTAGCTTTTATTATTCACATTAATGTATCTTTCCAGCTGGAGTTCAAGATAATAATTACTATATTCTACTTTCTTACATAACTTCACATTACAAAACAGCAGGTTTTAACTGACAAACTCACGATAACATACTCATATCTGGTTTTTATTTGAGATACACTACACAGCAAGAATTGTATTATAAGATTCACAGTAGTATAAAATCAAATAATCTTAACTTGGACTTTCTTGACCTCAGTTAAGAATATTTGACAAAGATTACCATGTTCAATTTAGAAAGACTTGGTGGGAGTTGATAATTTTTTTTGGTCTTCTAAGCCTTTTCAAATTCAATAGAGAGTAGCTATGTCAATCATCCAAATCGAGTAAACTTCTGCAGGCAAAGCTGCTCTCTAGATGTTGTAGTTAAAATGTTGTTGCTCTTTATCTCAACAGCTTCCAAAAGCATAAACAATTTGTTTCCAGGTAACTGAGGAGCATGCTATGATATTCACTATAAGCAGGTAGGATTATAGATTGAAAAAAAAAAAAAAATAAAAGAAAAATTATGCTGTCCACCATGAAGTGTAAGTAGGCCTTCTGAACCCCTTCAGCAGCAGTATTTTTCCTCTGCACAGAGATAATGGCTTTTACAGTGACTTTCTGTTACCTTTTCCTTGAATACTTCTATCAATGTTTTTGATCTTCGTAAGCCTCATGTCATTTTGTTCTGTTGTAATTGGTGACTGAGTGGGCTATGCAGGTCCAGTTAATCTCCACTGCTGTCAGATGACTTCAGTTCCATCACATCTATGGCAGTTCTTTCACACAGGTGAGCTTTGGCTTTCAGTTAATGATACTTATTAAATTCCATGAGGATTTTCATGGATTATTGAAATATTGACTCCAGAAAAGAAAACAAATGAACAAACAACGTGCTGGTGGTTTGCAAAAATTTTTTCTATTCATTGACCTCTATGCCACAATTTTTCTAAGCCTGCAGTTTCTGTAGAAAGCCTCTGATTACAGGAAAAATCAACAATAATTTCTCAGGAAGTTGAAATCTTTGATCTTGACATGGTTAGATCTAGAGTCTTGCTGAGAGTTGTCTGGAAAGGATAAAGCTAAAAATACAATTACAGGTAAAAGTAATCTTAGGACTGTTACTGTTAATGGACAAGAGGATATTAAACTGTTTTACCAAGTGGACTGAAGGTGTGGCAGCTGGGGAATGGCTGTTGTATTGAATGAGGAAAATATTTTGTCCCAAAGAATGTGAGATTTGAAGTGGAGATCCAAGTTTCAAATTCAAGTCTTTAAAAGTCTTTATATGCAATAATAAAAGGTAATTGAAGTGGCTCTCAATCTAAGGTCTGATGACTAACTGCGTGGCAGTTTCTTGGGGTTGTTGCAGTAGGTGTCTTACATTTTTTAATTTAGCAATGAATACTCACACATGGGAATTGCATCCCTAGTATAAAGAACTGTACTAGAAAACAGTCCCACTCCGTGATCATAGAACAAAATTCATTTGATGTAGCTGGAGCTTACATATGTCAGAGGGAATGGAAGTAAAAACAGAATGTTGGAAGAATATTCATATGACTACAGGAAGTTACTGCTGTACACCTGTAAATTGTTGACCCTCAACTGAATAGAAGTAAATCCTTCCTATACAAATCTTAGCTTGCTATAAATGCAAAACATAAGAGAGCTGTTTGAAATCAAGTTTTTTTTTTCCCCATTCATATATGAAGGTACAAATGCAAGGTCTTTTGCTGTAGCTCAGCTAAGGGTGGAAATTTCTGTGAAACAACTATGACATCTTAAGGACACGTTATTCTGACCAACCCTTCCCTTGTGATCATGCGCAAAAGTTTGTCGATTTGAGGTTTGAAGCTTCACTGAGAACTGCTCTTTCTTCCTGGAAGTCTTGAGATAGGCAGCACTGTCTTTCTTTGACAGGAACAAGTGTTTATAAAATAAGCAAGATTTTACCTTATCAAGAAGCAGTTTGGATAAGTAATCTCAACTTATTGCTTTTCAGCACTCATATCTGTGACAATTAATATAGTGACAAGACAAATATATTAAAACAAAGGCAGAGAATTAGCTTTCAAAACTGAGACAGATGTGTTTGCAAAGAGCATTTAAACTGGAAAAAATTACTAGTACCTGATGGATGAAGGGAAAGGGAGAAAACGTCCTGAAAAGAATGGGTTAACTCTTGTAGGCAGCCTGTCAAAAAATAATTTGTTTTCTTGCATGTAATTGTTATATCTGTTACTGTTAAAAGATCAGTTAATGGGATTGAATAAAAAGCCATTAATTTCATTGGCTGTTATTATCTACACAAGATTTCTAGAAAAAAATAGGTATTTCAGATGAGATCTAGAACTTTTGAGTAAAATACAAATGCTTACAGAATATATTTCTGAAAAGAAAGCTGCTGAACTCTTACAGGAACAAAATTCATTGAAGATATTAAGAAAAAAAAAATCCTATTTTTTACTTTAGTGACTCCAAATTTCACATGACAAATTAAGACTTGCATTTACATTCAACAAATACATTAATATAATCACATAAATAATAGTAAAATTTTGCAACTAGAAACTAAACTGGGAATGTTTAATAGCACTATGTGTTCTCAAATTATTTACACCTATGCCTGGTCTATTTACACACAAAATAATTTTCTAAAAATATATTAAATATTTCAGGTAAAATAAAATACTGTTCATCAATCATTTATAATTATCTGAGTAAAAACAAACATTAAGCAAAAACGTCCAAATCAGTTAGTTCAACCAAACCTGAAATTAAAAATATCCTTATTTTTCATTCAAACTTTCCACAAATCTTTCTTCTCTACCTCCTTCAGTTCCCATTCATGCTTCTGTGAGCTATGTTGTAGTTATTTCTTTGACAGCATCCACTCAGAAAATGAAGAAAAAGAAACAAAAGAAATAAGCATCTGTTTGAAAACATAAACCTGGAAGAAAGCAAAAATGAAGACAGGGACAACACAGAATCTTGAAAGTAACCTTTTCTGAGGCTAGAACACCTTTCAAAAATATTTCATATTATCATGATTAGTATTTTGCAAGTCACATCATCAGTGATATAATTACATTTGATTTTAATATGAATGAACTGTATTCTTTAGCAACAGGCTGTAACTTTGCTTTAAAAGGCAATTCATGAGAGTACAATGTTTCAGTTCTGCTTTAGTCTCGTTAAGGATCACTTCTGGAATCTTCAGGTTTTTAAAAAGCAGAGGGGATTTAAGAACACATGCCAAATGATAAAATAAGGAAATGTTTGAATGTGAAGATAATTACTATTTAACATTTTTTTAATACTACTAATATGGGAATATCTCTTATCTAACATGTATTATGATTTTTTTAAATGAATACTCACTACAAAGCCAAAGAATATGCAGTTCTAGAAATTACTGAAGAGGAAAAGACACAAAACACCTCATTTTAGTACTATTCTTCTTTGTAAATACTGAAAGTCCATGATGTAGCAAAGGAATCGGTTCAGTTAGAAATCTTTGAGTTATGTAAAATATAAATCATTACCATAATCAAATCTCACCACCTGATGGACTAAATATTTGGAAAACACTATATGATTTACAAATGAAGAAACCGTTCTCTTTTTTAAAAAAAATTCTATGTTTTACTTCTTATTTCCTGATGTTTTCTAAGTTTTAAAAGGTAGTCTTATACTTTTATACTGTTTTAATCATAGCAGATATATTTCAAATTTCATCTTGCTGTTGAAGTAATGTGGGCTTACTAAACACTGAGGCCATTTTCTCTTGTCCTATCACTTTTCACTTGGGTGAAGAGACCAACACCTCCCTCCATTCAAGTAGTTACAGAGAGCATTCAGATTCCCTCTAGGCCTCCAGTTTTCCAGGAACCTTCATTCCCAGACATGCTCCAGATCCTTCATCATCTTTGTTGCCCTTCTTTGCACGTGCTTTAGTACCTCAGTATCACTGTAGTGGGGGTCCAAAACTGCCCATGGTATTTGAGATGCAGCCTCACCAGTACTAGGTACAAAGAGATGATCATTTCCCTAGTCACACTGGCCACTCTCTCTCTGCTACAAGGCAGTATGCTGTTGGCATTCTTGGACATCTGGGCACACTGCTGGATCATGTTCAGCTGGCTGTTGAACATCACTCCCAGGTTCCTTTCTGCCAGGCAGCTTTCTAGTTATTTTTCCCCAAGCATGTAGCATTGCATGCAGTTGTTCTGATGCAAGTGCAGGACCCAACACCTAGCTTTGATGAACCTTATATATATGGCCTCAATCTATTGATATAGTCTGTCCAGCCTGTAGAGGCTTCCTACCCTCAAGAAGATCAACGCTCCCACAGGGACAGGAAGAGAGGGAATGGCCTCAAGCTCTGCCAGGGGAGGCTTAGGCTGAAAATTAGGAATTTTTTTTCACAGAATGGGTCGTTGGGCACTGGAACTGGATGCCCAGGGAGGTAGTTGAGTCACCTTCCCTGGAGGTGTTTAAGGCATGGGTGGATGAGGCGCTGAGGGGCATGGTTTAGTGTTTGATAGGACTGGTTGGATTCAATGATCCGGGTGGATCTCTTCCAACCTGGTGATTCTATGATTGTAAGAAAACCTGATGTTGTTTGCAGACTTACTGAGGATGCACCGAATCTACTCATGCAGATCCTTGATAACAGAACTAGCCTCAGTACTAAGCCCTGGGGATCACCATTTGAGTCTAAGTGGCCTAGCAAGTCACTAGGCATTTCCCCTTGGATTATGAGGGCTTCATTCTACTCCATTTTCCTGTATGCCCGCTCTAGGGACTAAGTAGCCCAAGAACAGCTGTTCTTAGTATAAAAGTCTGAGGTAAAGGATTAATTAGGTACCTCAGACTTTTCCTCATCTTTTGTCACTGGTTCCCCCTGCATTCAATAAATGATGGAGATTCTTCTTAGCCCTGTTTTTGTTGCTAAATGTTGTTGTCTTTTATGACAGTAGCCAGATTAAGTTCTAGTTGGTCTTTGGCCATTCTTATTTTCTCCTTGCATAACCTCACAACATTCTTGTAGGCTTTCTCAGTTGCCTGCCCCTTCTTCCAAAAAACCATGATTCCATAATTCAGTTCTGCTGAGAGTTAAAATATTCGTGGGATCATAGAACTGTAGAATTATTTGGGTTGAAAAGGTGAAATCCAAACCTTTCTACAATCTATGATTAAATGATTGGAAGCACCCAAACCATTCCATGATTCTATCATTCTAACATTGGAAGGGTCCAACCCAAACTATTCTATAATTCTAAAATTCTATGATTCTATTACTTAAAGGTCATCTAGTCCAACCCACTTGCAGTGAACAGGGACATCTTCAGTCAGGATAGATTGCACAGAGCCCCATCCAACCTGACCTTGAAAGTTTCCAGAAATGGGACATCTAGCACCATTCTGGGCAACCTGTGCCTGTGTTTCACCACATTCACTGTAAAAATTTCTCCTTATACCTAGTGTAAATCTACCCTCTTATAGTTTAAAGCCATTATTACTACAGGCCCTGCTAAAAACTTTGTTCTCATCTTTCCTATACGCCCCCTTTAAGTAGTGAAAGTCTTCAACGAGGCCTCCCTGAGTCACCCCTCTGATCATGTTTTGGCCTTCCAACAAATCCATGTCCTTCTTGTGCTGAAGGCTCCAGAGCAGGATAAAACATTCCCACTGGGGTATCACCAGAGCCAAGTAGAGGGGCAGAATCACCTCTCTTGATCTGCTGGCCATGCTTCTTCTGATGCAGCCCAGGACTCTTCACATTCTATCCATTTCTTTATATAGAGAGCAGTATCTTTGCTCCTCTTTTCTTGCCTGACCCTTTTGAACAGCCTGTAGCCATTGATATTGCACATGTTCTGATCAGTATAAATCAGCATGTTATTTAACTGATTCCTTTTATTTTCATCCTAGACAGATTCTTGTATTTGAGCCACATAAATGCCAATCACTGGACAGAATGATTGTCGATGTCTGCATCTGGCAGGACTTCATAAAAGTAGTATCAAAGCAGGTTTAGCTTAAGAATAACCTTTCCTGAATGCAGTCATTTGTTCTCAACTATACCAGCCCAGAGAAGAATCTTCACTTCTTCTAGTTGTGACAGCTCCCAGTTGCAAACATCTGTTCTGAAAAACTGCAGCGCAAACAGAACAGTGACAGCAGATGAAGAGTATGTAGGCTCTTTGAAAAGCTTCAGAAGCATCAAAAGAAGTGGAAGAGAGAACCACAGAGCACACAAAATTACTATATTGATTTAGATCAAAGATAGAATTAGCTTGTCTGTATTAGGAGCTAAAATAATGACAAAGATAGGAGACTAGATTCAGCATGTGCAGTAGTTTTCATGCATAGTCAATCTACATGTATTTGTGTCTTGGAGACATTCTGAAACATGTCACTTCTGTGTACCATTGGAGTTTTCTTCTTTAAACATCCCTGAACTTGTTTAAAGTCTTGGCTTTCCAGAGTGGCAAAGCATATTTTCACAGAAAGGGGCATTGGGCACTGGAACAGACTGCCCAGGGAGGTGGTTGATTCACCTTCCCTGGAGGTGTTTAAGGCACGGTGGACAAGGTGCTAAGAGGAATGTTTTAGTGTTTGATAGGACGGATTGGACTCCATGATCTGGTGGGTCTCTTCCAACCTGGTGATTCTATGATTCTAAGATACCAAGTCATTACTGTGTGTTGTAGGAGGAATATTTTTTTAATGTTTCATTTTTTAGTATTTCTGATAATGTCATTTGATGTTCTCAATTTTTGCTTTTTTTTTTTCACTCTTCTACAACCTCCTTGACTTCGTAGACCTGTATTATAGCTCCCTTGATTTCTTTTTCTTTCAGACTCAAAAGTCCTAGTTTGTTTACTTGTGTCTTGGATGCAAGGAGGTCCATTTCTATGATCAATGTAGAGACTTTCTTGAACCTTATCTTTCACCCTATCATGATATCATTGAGATAGGGAACTAGTGTTTAAGTAGCAGATGAACCACACATTTATTCAAAGACATAGTCATTTTCTATGTTTTGCCCTTCATTTTTCTCCTAATAAATCCTGACATACTATTTATAATTTTGTTTTACTCGGTTTTATTTCTCTAAGGCCACTGGAGAAAGGTTGACAAAGAAAAAAAATACTGAAATGATACAGAAGAGAAGAGAATGAGGTCTTTGTTACAAAGCAAAGGCATCTTTGGCTGGAAGACAATTAGATGTACAAATCTAGAATTTTTAGATTTCCTGGCGGAAAATGAACTAGTGGACTAGTAGTTCTGAAGACATTAGATCATACTTGAATTTCAAGCTTATAAATTGCAACTATGTTTCATATTGCTGTAGAAAAGAAGAGCTGCTACAACCTTTGAATGCAGAAACAAAAGGACTACTGTTTCTGGCCTGACCAGGACAGTCCCATGGATTACTTGTGGATCAGGAACCTTGATGTCTACGTAGTATATGCTGATATTGCTTCAGAAGCTATCTGACAAAATTATAAAGTAGCCCAGATAGAATATTGAAGTGCTATTGCATTCCGAGGAGTTCAAGCCTGTCAACAACCCAATATTAACCAAACATCATCAGAGATGAATCAGTCTTAAGCCACTTTGTTAGAAATGATGCTGCAGTATAGGTACCAGGTGTTTAGAGAAGTGCTCCAAGACCTCATTATAGTGAATAAGCTTCAATTGATTTTTAGAAGTGGTTTCCTCATCTCTCTAGTAGAGTACATGACAATAATGTTACGATGAAAGCGTATCTGAGATGGAAAAGCAGAGAAATACTTGTTAAGAACTACAAGGGCATTGCCAGAGTAAGCAGAGATGGAGTTAGAAAAGCAAAAGCTTATTGTGAGTTGAAATTGGTCAGAGATGTCAAGAACTACAAGAAAGGGTTCAGCAAGTTCAAAAAGGATAAACCAAGGGAAAAAAAATTGGCCCAAAGTTATAAGGGAGAAGAAAATTAGTTGTCAACAATGCTGTAAAGGCAGAAATCCTCAACATTTTATTCACTTATGTCCTAAACAGCACTGTTGGCCCCAGCCTTTGGGAAGACAAAACCAGAATGATGCAAACACAAACATTTTGGTCTATATTACCTTCATGTTGGCTTTTTGGGTTTTTTTATTCCTTTTTTCTTTATTATAGGAGGATACTGGCCTCAGAATATTCATTCAGACTTAGATGGGTCAAGATAGTTTTTCAGTCCTAAACTAGGAGTTGTATTCTGGGTACTTAGAACTCTAGGAAGATCAGGCAGCGGGTATGTCTGATGTGAATCTATCTATGAAAGAAGGGACTGTCTGCTATGAGGGCATCAGCTGCTGTAATTTGAGCTGATGACAAATTCATGTGAATCAGCTACAGTAAATGGATATGACACTGGCTCTCCCTGTGAGCAATCTGAGTTGATTAGGCAGAATACAGAACACAAGAGTCTCTGCCTCTTTCAGAGCTTTGTGTGACAGACTATTCCAAGGTCAACTAGAAGGGATATAAACCTGGTGGGGAGCTTGCAGGAGATTCATCTTTCTACATGGTAAATTGCTTTTTTGAGAGAAGTAATTAATAACAATCACTTCAAAACCATCAGAAAATTATTTTTAAAGCTTTGTTTTGCTAGAGTTATTTTTTATTCAGCCTTATGAGGTTGGAAAAACATCTGTAATTTGATATATAAATCAAGGCTTTTCTTTTAGGGAGAATGAGAAATAGCATTTTTTTTTTTCAGACTACGACTTGGCACTTAGCTCCTGCTGCTGTTTTGCATCTTGTTGGGCTCTCGGCAAACTGTTGTATAAGAAAATAGCTCAGTATTTCACATTTAAACAAACATTACCTGACGGAATATTCAGGTGTTACACATTTGGACAAAGTTTCTCCCTTCGTTATTTCTCAGTCTGCCCTGGGAGAAGATATCAGGGTCTGTTAGTAAAGTAAGCATGCCAAGCAGAACACACAGTTGACACTGGCATCAGACTGTTTCATTCCTTCTTTTCTGGTACTACACCATGATTCTATTATAACAGAAACTTCTTATAATAGGAAGAGTTATGTGCTCTTGTCTTCTCTTATGTTAGCTAGAATTTCTTCAGTGTTCTCCGAGAATGTAGAGGTATTTCTGTACCTAAGCATTTGCTGATCCAAGCTAAGTAATTTGTTACTTCACTTTTGACAGGGGATTCATTGTGATTCAAGGGCTTCACTGCTGCTGCCACCCCATTTTGAGGTATGAAATCAGGGTTGTATACACAGTACCATGTACATGCTCGTTTACTGGGTCTATATACTGAGGATTTGGAGGAAGAGTTTAGCTCTATAGATTGACCTGTATTATTAATTACAGCAACACTTCATGTTTTTTTTTTTTTAACTAGCATTTTCACCGTTATCTCCTAAACTAGCTATAAAAATTCAAAACAATAGGAATTCAGGCCCTTTAGCTAAGAAGCAAGATCAACATGGAATTATGGGGGATTAATATACCTTCCTAATTAGTTCAGCAGAGGATCTATTTTAAACTAACACACTTAATCAAAAGAAAAGACAAGCTTGGTTGTTTTAGTATTATAAACAATGTACAGTCTTGATCTCAGCCAGTTAGTGACATGAAACAAAAATTCTGCTTTGCAAAAATATTAACAAGCTAAGTCTCACAACCCCATTATTTGATTTCATTGGGAAAAAAATAGAAATTAATCAGAAAAATTCAAGTTATTTCTCTTAAAAGGAAATGTCATGAGTTACATTATTTTGAAACAAGCTATGATAGTGAAGTTGTATGTGATGTTTTGCATAGTTTTGATTAAATTACATTAAGATGCTTGAACCAACAGCTACTATTATTTGCTGTAAAGTCCAACACTTTGTGATTGATAGTTTTTCCCATAGCAGAAGAATGTTCAACACTGTGTAGCTCCATAGTAATTGTGCTGTTCTCATTGGTCTTAATGGATCACAATCATGTACTATCTTAGCTATATAAGGACTAAGGACTTGCCTAGCCTTGTCTAGACCCCTCTAGTTGTATTTTAGGTATTCTTAGCTGAAGCAGAAACTGTAAAATAGTGAGGTGACTAGAGTTTAACTTGATTTAACTAGCTTTATTTCAGCTTTATAAAAATAGATTTTTATCTTGAAGAATTCATGCCATACACAGTAAATGTCTAAAAAAGCCAAAATTTTTAGTCCAACAGCTGTTAGACATAGACCTAAGAACAGCCAGCACATTTCTTGTCTGAGAAGATGCCTTCAACTCAATAAGTATTTTTCCTGTTCGTAAGAATAAATTTGGTTTGACGTAAAGTTTGATAGGAAAGGTACACAGCTGAAGCTATTGTGATGGTTGAATTTTGCCAGAGCATGTGTCCACAAGACATGGTTGATAATGCTTTTGACCGTGACTGTTGCTGAAATGAAATTGCAAAACTACACAGCTGCTGGTGTGTCCTTCCAAAAAATCTGCAGAGTGGGAACAGTGGGTCTTCTGGGCAGATCCTCTGGCTTTTTCTGATGCAATCCCTGCTCTTCCTCGTCTGGTCTTTGTGGAACCTTTTTTCCTGTGTTCCTTAGGCAGCTGTAAGTGACTAAATATACTGGAATCCCCTGATACTGAAGAGACAAATAGAGGAAGATGAAATTTCGATGGGAGAAGGGCAGGTGGCAATGGGCAAAGATAGTTTACTTTAATAAATTTTCACAGTCATGAAGGACTCAGCAGGAGAGAAAGAAATAATTGCCTTTGCTCTGAGCAGATGGGTTAAATCACATTGCCTTGCTCACACATTTTTCAGCTACAAAACCAAAATCCTGGGCAGCACTGGTAGCCTTGTAGTGCCAATCCTAGACAAAATAAACACTCTAGGGATATTTGCTGTGTGCATAGGAGTGCACTGTGCCCAAAACAAAATGTATGCATCTCTCCTACCCCTGGCACACACAGCAGTGAGTCTCTTCTGGTGAGATATGAGAAGGACTGGTGATCTAGGACACTGGAGGTGAGTTAAATTGCGGACTGTGAAGGAGATTATAGATTCACTCTCACCTCTTCTCTTACAGATTTTTTTTTTGAAAAAAAAAGACTTATTTTGACCAAAATTATTTCAGATTTTGTGAGATTTCACTGCTCAGCTCTTCCCAAAACACTCTTTGCCAGCCATTAATCCAGGACTGACACAGATGTTGCCAAGCAACCAGTTCTGGTGGACCAGAGTTTCTCATGAAGGACACTTCCTCTACCCTTGGACTGCAGTTACCCACACCAACTAGTCCTGTATCACTGCTGCAGTCTGAAAACTGAACAATTGCCCAGTCTCTGGCTATAGAGGACTTGGGAGCATCCAACTGCCTCCTTTAGCTCTCATTAATTCTTGCTTCTTGAGAAATATATAAGTAGTGTAAATAAAACAGATGTAGTACAGACTGCCAAGCGGTTAGTTTTTCATTGTCTGAGAACTTTACCTGCAGAAGAGGCTCCCCTATCTTTTAGTCTTCAGACAGACAAATGCACTTTACTTCCTTCATTTATTTTCTTCTTGATTTTATTCCTTTAAGTGGTGCACATTGCACCCATCATTCAGGACAGGTTACCTACAACTCTCTGCAGCACAAAGACACAGAGTACTTGGACTCCATCCTAACCATACCTGGGATTTAAGGATGTCCGGTATCTCACAAAATATATCCCAAGTCAGATCTTCTAATCTCCAGAAATCATCTCTTTTGGCAGGAACAACTCACCAAATGTCTCAAAGTGCAGTTCTGGCCCTACTAATGCAGAAGCCCATTTCACATGATATATTGTTGGGGTCTTGTTTCACAAAGAACTGTTTTCTTAGATTTTTCTTCATTTTAAGAATTGAAGTTAACCAGTAATTGCTATTAATAAACATATAAACCCCTTCCAATTTCCTTCTGTCTTGCCTTCTGGGGAAAAAAATAAAAGGTTGCAGTAAAAAAAAAAATGTAGTGTTTACCTTGACCTTTTGCATCTACCTTCTGTCATTGTAATGACAGACAGGAACTCTGCAAACAAGAAAGAGGTGATTTCTCTAGCTTTAGAGAGCTGGAATCAACTCTACCTCAGTGTGGTGACCAGGTAATAAATCTTCCTGAACCTGTAGCTGCAATATTAGAGATTTTGCACAATTCTCATTCAAATCTTTGGGAACGTCATTTTACTCCTTGTGCTTCTTCATGAGACCCTTTGATTAAGATCTGACATGGTTCAAGCTATCCAGCACATAACAGGGCATCCTCAGAGCATTCCTATATGAAGCTGTATTGTGATATATTGTTATGAGTTACACAACCACCCAAGACACCTCTCATGACACTGGTAAGTTTATGACTATGATTGCATCTCCCTTTATGTTCTTTAGTCAAGTGAGCTGTGAAGATAAAGCAGATTGAAGGTGGAACGGGTATCTCCCGCTTTCTCACCAGATAAATGACTCTGGGGGTGCATTACTGGTGGATATTGTATGACTTCTGCATGTAAAATATCTGAGAGGAGACCATTCTGTAAAGTATGAACCAGACATTAAATTTTGACAGGAGGAGTTGTGAATTAAGCTCTTAGTTCTTCTGTCTAGGTTATCTCTGCATATAAGCAGAAGCTTTATAAACTGCCCTGAAAAGATTAACTAAACTGAAATGGGTAATGACAACCAAGAAACTTGCCACAGAACTCAAACCTAAGCTGGTAGATTCAATAAGGTCTTAGTTGAAGATCTGATACAGAATTCTTTGAAATGATGCTGTTTTAATGATCTCAAACATTGCTGTTCTCATCTGTAAAGCCTTTTGTTGTGTAGAAAGACATCTTAGTAATCTGAGTTCAAAAAATCATTCTCATCTTTGGATTCCTGTGAACATGGAAGAAATGCCTCCTTTAGGATTCACAGTTTTAGGATGATGAATGTGATCATCTATCCATGGTCCTAAAATATGGACAAAGATCTTGAACTTTGTTGTGGATATAGAAAGAAAATCTTTCAAAAACATTGAAAGTACTTCTAAAAATGTAGCTTGGTTGAGGTAGCAACCGGAAAACTTTTAAACTATCAAAGCTGGTTTTCTCCTGTGATAAGAAATGCATAGAAGTACCCTGGACACACTTTGAGTTTGCTTTGAGTAAGGGGTGACAAAGGTATTTCTTTCTCCTTTAGGAAGGAACAAAACTATGTCTATCTGCCACAGAAATAACACAGCATTGACCTGTGAATTTGGCTTTTTCTGCCAGCAGCTGAGTCTCTTGTTGCTGGAATTGTTTCTTGTATCTTTTCCCACATATCAATTATAATAACTTCCTGCACTCCAACACATTGTCAAATTGCCTAATGCTTTACTGAGCAGCTGCCCAGTAGGGGTACCTGTTTTGAACATCTTAGATCCTAAAGCTTTCTGAGTCACTCTCAAAATACAGACAGAGTTGGTAGGCATGTTATTTTCCTAAATAAAGACATTGAAAAAGAAGGCTATCTGAAAAATATGTGAGTGAATAGGAGAAGATAAGGTGAAAATCTCCAGATACTCATACTACACAGGCTGTATTGGATTGCAGATATGCTGTGAATTACAATATTTACATGGGTATTGCAATACATTCTAATATTCAGCTTTCATTATTTTAAGTGTTTCATTTCTGCCATTCAGAAAACCAGTAAAGAGAAATGTGAAAACACTTTAATTTTACTTGCAAGTGTCATCTTCTTCTTGCTGTGTATATAGTAATAAACCAGAACTTATTCTAATGGCATTATCAGCCATAAGCATTACAAATTGACACATTTCCTAGTACACTCAGCATCATAATGAACTTCAACATCCTGAATATTGACATTCAACAACTATAAAAATACTTTCATTACAGGAAATTTTGTTGTGCCTTCAGTCATGTACAAATCTAACAAAGAACAATCTACAGACTTAGTTTTCATTTTGAAATGTCAGTTTCTATTCATAAACATCAATGAAATTTATTTGTCCTAATAGCATTAGGAGGCAGCAAAAATATAAGGCAATCTGTGCTTCATGATGCTACCATTAAGAAATTATCACTTAAAGAACACACTGAACACACCATATACTGTAGATTTGGTCTTTATTTTAAGATATACAACTTTGAAGCTAAACTTTGTTTTTCTCCTCAAGATTTATAAAAATGTTCAGATGTAAAAAATGTATTGCATTATTTAGGCTAATCAACAGAGCAAAGCTCCAAGCAGTCATCCTACTCTTGGTCTTACCCCCCCCCCCAATCTGAAAAAGAGTTCTATTTCATCTTTCATGGTGGCATATTAAGTTCAGTTTTTATAAACTTTATGTGGGAAGAAGAGTTATGAAACAAAGCAAAGATTTCTTGATTTAATTTAAGTTTTAGACCTTATTCTACAGCCAGACATCTTGCACTGGTGTAGTAACAAGCTGAGCGGTGTACAGGGTTTGTGCCCTAACCACAACACTTTGTGAAACAATGGGCTGATGACTACATCTAAATTTGACACTTGCCTAAGTAATAGCTATGGTGAAATTAAAAGGCTGGCTTATTTATTTATTCCTTAGTCCTCTAAAAGTAGCCTAATGTTTAAACAAGAAAAGGTAAAAATATCACATTGCCTTTTTCTTGAGAACATTAAGAACTGACAAGTTAAATCAAATTCCCTTAAAAATAATATCTTTGCCTTTAAAAATATTTTTAATTACTACTTACAAACATTGACTTTGTAGACATCTAGAGGGTATTTTCAAGAATATAGATCTTAAAAATTTTTTGCTAGTATAATATACAATAAGAATCTGAACAAGGTGATGCTAACCAGAAGACTGTTTTGTAATGATTCTTTGTAAAGAACCACGTTCAGGTAGGACGAATGGGTGTGAAATTAAGAAATGTGACAATAGTCCAGCTGAGTTGGCCATTATGAACTGTACTGGGAGTGGGATTGTGGAGGATAGAAACAAAGATGTATGGTATTGTCACTATGTCTACTTCTTTAATTCTTTATTCTTTTACTGTCAACAAGATGCTTCAAAGCACCTCCTTTTCTTATGCTGCTGCTTCAAAATGAGATGCTAACCAGCTACTGCTATTACCTTTTTTGTATAATAGTTTAGACAGCAGAAATCCCTGCAATAGGTCAGAAGTAGGGAGAGTTATTGCTATAAGAGTACCTTTTAGGGGCCCAGCCCTCACAGCTACCAAAGGTATAAACAGAACAAGAAGCAGAAACCCTGATTGCCAGTGGGCTGTCTTCACTACAGACACACAAACTATTGCTTTCTTATCTATTCCTAGTAGTTTTGTAAATGCTTCTCTCTGAGACATAGAATAAGTAACTTCATAATGGAGATATTCTGCTGGATTGGGAGATCTACAAGTTTAAAATCCTGCAAGTTAGAGAAGGTGAAGAATGGAAATCTACCTGGACACCAAGATTCTTTATAAATAATAGACAGCACCATCATATTTATCATCATTTTAACCACAAAGGATATGGTGCTGCTCAGGTCAATACATGAATATTAGTCTTTCCTTGCCTTCAAGACACAATGCAGAGGCATCTCAAATGATCGATCTCCCTCACATTCCTGCTGCAGACAAAAAGAAAACTGAAAGACTGATTGTCACATGAAATATTTGGTTGTTTGTTTTCAGTTTATTTGGTTTTAAACTACCCTTTAGAATCATGGGAATTTTAGCATTCATTTTCTAAGGTGCTTGATTCTCTATCCATTCTGGTAGAAGTCCAGGTTCTGAACCCTGAGTCTAGATTCTGTCTAAAGTACCTGATGGGTTCCTTTGAATGAGATGTTGACATTCATTATTCAGTGCTAAATGCCCAGTAAAACAGCTAAATAGAGAAGTTTGGAAAAATATTAGAATTAAAAAACTTTTTATGCTAAAAAGTGTTACTGAAATCCAGCACAACAAAATTTAACTTCAGAAGGGAAAACTATGTACATATTAATAAAATAGTTACAATAAAAGTTAGAAAGAAGCTGAAGATAGTTAATATGTCTTAATTCTCTCAGGCAGGCAGTATAGAAAATGAAAAAAAACCCACCACATATGAGACAAAGTCTCTACAGAATATTTATCTAAAAAAGATAAAAAGAGCTATTAAATTACTGAATATATGGGATTATTGCAAATTAAAAAAATAAAAAGTCATTCAAAAGATAAAAAGTTTGGTCCAAATGAAGAAAGCAGGAGAAAAGATGATATATGCTGGTGAGTTAAACATTGAAGGTTTTAAAAAGAGTTTAGGAGTGGATTACTTACAACATTAAAACTTCAAATAGAGCTTCATTAAGCATAGTGAAGTCAAAAAATTGTCAAAGAACTGTCAATGGTCCAAAGATAATGCAAGTGGTAAAGAAACACTTAAGGAACAAATGAACATAGTAGAACAGTTAAAATTGTATTGAATTTATGTTCTCCTAACAGGTCTCCATAATGGTGGAATTTTATTTATTTTTTGTGAGGGGACACTGATTGATTGTCCCAAATTGAAGGATCAGTAAATGCCTATTAAGATAAACCAATAAAGAGATTGATGAGAAATTGACATGATGAAACAATGTTCAGCCAGGAACTCTAAAGGTAATCAAATATGAAAAATCTAACTACCAGTTAAAACCAGAAGGATGGAGAAGATCAAATAGGACATCAATTTTTAAAAGTATTCCAGGAGAGAACTAGATAATGAACTGGTAAATCTGATTTAACTTCAGGCAAACTGAAGATTGGAACTGTCTGGGGGGAAGGAAGACAGGGAGACAGGCTGGGGGATATGGGAAGAGAGATGGGAAATGAGGAGGAATCAATACAGATTCTATAGAGAGCAGTGTTTCCATCCAAAATCAATATAGTACTGTAAGAAAGTTGATGGTGACTTTGGGAATGTTCTCAGACAGTGGAATTTGATTCTATTTACCAATAAACCATTAGAATACTCTATGGCAGGTGCTTGACCCATGTCAATTATTACTGTCCTGCTTACAATTGAAAAGCTGATGCAATCTGAAGACCATTCACAACACACAGTCACCATGTTTTGGAGAATCCAGAAGATAGACTGGTCCCTGCTAGTGAGGTCAAGCACCACAAAACAGTTTGATCCCCTCATCGACTTCATTTATAAAGACTTTAAACCAGAACTGGCCTCTATTCTGAGCTTTGGGGAACATAACTTGTGACTGACTACAAACTAGATTTAACTGCGTACACCACAAGGTTTTGGGCCCAGTCTTCTAGATAGTTTTTGAATTCAGACAAAGATAGGTAAATAGTTATAAGTGTATAAATCTGTATAAATCTTATCTTTTCCCTGAACCCTGAGAAAAAGATGGGGATCCCTTCTGATGACCACAAAAATTATAATTAGAAAATGACAAGATGTATTTTCAGACTGTAGAGGAAAAAACTCACCAAGGGAAACATCTGAAACATGAAATGAATGTAATACAGAAAAGAATTACCCACCATTTCTTAGAACACAAGAAACTAATGATTTAAACAGTAAGAAAAAGGTTTAATCTGCCAAAAGGAATGACTTTCTCACAACTCATAATTAAACTGAAGAACTTCTTCACACAGAAACATACCTAGGAAAAAATCTAAAATTAAAAAGACCTTAGAAAAAATTGTATCATCAATGTGCAGTAGAAGGTTTTTGGTCCAGTTGATACTTTAAAACAATAAAAAAACAGGAAGTAAAATTGTCTTGCACATAGCATTACCCTTGTCATGCAACTGTGCTTGGAAGAAAAATTCCAGAAGTGATAGAATACTTTTTCTGGGCCAGTAGAGTCTTTGTTGGTTGTGCAGCAGTCTGACTCCAAAGGAAAATAATCTACAATTTTTATGTAAATATTTTATTATTGTAAAACCAGTATAGTTGTCAAGTCAGGTGTAGAGAAGTTAGGAAATTTTACTTGTTTTTTAAAAGCTCCTTACTACTGAATATATTCACAAGATTTATTATTGAATGTGAAGTTTACTGGCACTATTTTGTGCATTACTATTCCTCCTCGATTTTAATTCAATTTCATATTGCATAACTCAGCTGTACTTCAAGTATTGATACATAACAGTCTTTTAAAATTTCCATTATTATGAGGTTTCAATAGCAAGTGTGTAGCTATCTGTGCTTCAAGCTGAAGTAACATTACTCCTTTAATGTTTATTGAAGATGTCCAAGTGCAAACAGTAAATATAATTTTCTTCTTGATGATCTTTGTAAGTAAAGTTAATGATAATGGCCTATTGGCCTAAATAACCTTGTTACATGCATTGCTGACTTGAAGTTTCTTTGGAGAAACACATTTCTCATGTGGAAATGTTGAGTGCTCTTTTACATGTGATCATTAATTTTTTCTTAGAGGATTAACTACTCCTACAGATCACAGTCAATTATATGAAGAGAGCAGAAGAAACCTTAAGCCCACTCTTCCATCCAGTGTATCACTGATACTTTGGGGTACAGCAGACAAGGATTAGTAGTGAGTGGTAACATAGGTTCAGCTCAACCAAGACAATGTAACATGCTATGCTGGGATTCTGCCATGAGAGTGTCTTTAAAGGTTCCTTTCAAGACGTTTTTGCATTTCAGAGAGCAAATAGTAAGGTAATAAGGTTTTTTTCCTACACGTATATAAAGAAAAACTGTATATTAGTTAAGTATATGTTTATGCAAAAAGTGGCTGAATTTTCAGCATTAGTTCCAGGGACTGAAACCTGTTGTCAGATCTTCGTGCCAGGTAAAAAAACAGACATTGAATCTGTTCAGTGACCCTGGTCAAATCATTAAATAAGAACTATTCTCTCAATATTCTATGACTAATTTCTTATAAATATATTGAAACCCCAACATTTTGAAATAAGCAGTTTGGAAACTAAAAATAGATTCAACATGCTGTTGATGTCTTTGCAATGCTCTATGGTTTTGTTGGTTGTCTATTACAAGTTGCCAGAAAGTGTATTATAGATATGCCAGGATAATTCAGAATTAAATTCATGCATTGATGCCCTGAATATTCTTCTACTCCATGAGAGCAACAAGAGATATGAGTAAAAATCAATAAGTTTTTCATAATCAGTTTTCTGTGATGATAGTTACAGTCATACAAAATATGCATCATTTCTTTAAAAAAATTAAGAGCATATCTTATATTGACTGAATTAAAAGCACAGCCATTAGATAATACTTTATTTTTCTGCTTTTTAAAATAGAAGATTTAGTATCCAACCCACACAACTGCCTACACTTCCCTACTTTCTTATCTCTTAGCTATTTTTGGATATGCGTTTAAACATATATTCATATCTTTTACAAAGCTCTGTCACCCTTCAGATGGCTACTGAAGTGTCACAAACAGTCAGTGCTGGGAGTTAATAACCCCAAGATAGAAAAAAAATTAATCTGTAACATTTACACAGATTGTATTTTTTTTCCCTATTTCCTTCTATCACGTTTCTGAAACCAAGGGCAATTTCTTTTATTTCCTTCCTTATGTTTTCATCTTACTGCGACAATGACTTTCTTTCCTCACTATGACATCTGTAATTGATTAGAGCATGGTGAATCGAATCTAATTGAATAGTGAGTCTCAATCTTGATCTCAGGAATATTTTGTTAGCAGTAGACCTTGCATTATTTTGTCTAATTAGTTGATGTTTACATTCTTTCTCCAGTACATAAGTTGCCAGTGCACCTTCCTGGAAGGAGCTTCTGAATCCTCTCGTTCAGTATGGCACTGAAATAAATGAAGAGTCTGGTTTTTGAATATCACAGGCAACACTGAGAAAAAGCGGAACATAAACAAACTAAATGGTAATATCTCTCAGCCATGAAGGACAATGCAAGACTTGTCATTTGACATATTTCACATCATTATCCTCATCTCATCATATCCATCTGTCACATGTTCATCAAGAATTAGCTTTAAAGCCTTCAGACATTAACAATTCAATGTAACCTTTAATGATATGCAATGGAATTGCCTGAAACTATTTCAGTTATTAAACTTAGGACCAATAGCTTCTCTTCCAATAACTTGTGCCTTCAAAAGACATCGTATAGAGAGTATATTTGGCCCATTCTGGTTTTATTCTTCTGGAGACAATGCCTATCATTTTACTAAAATTCAATGATTCATACTAAGACACCTACAAACAGCTCTTATATTGAGAACAGGAGAATATTTTGCAATGATTAAAAACTGACAGAACAATTACAGTGAACCTTAGTTGTTATAGGTAAATTACACAAAAAATAATATCAATTCTAAACTAATGATTGCTCTCACTCTGTCCTTTTATTATCCCATGTCTGCTAAAGTGGCATTCTTCAGTTAATACCTCCCAACTTTCACAGACATATATAATCTAAAACATAACAGTAATACCAGCAATTTTCAGATAAATGCAAATCTAGTACTAATTTAAGATGCTAAATTTGTTACTTATGCAATGTTTCAGTTTTAAAAAGAGAGATTCAGAAACTTCCTATGGTATAAAAAATTAGGAGAACATAAATTGTTTTATTGCTAATGTAATAATAAATTAATGTTAAAAAGTATTTCAGAAGTCACGAAGTCCAGTCTCTGACAATGAAAGACTCTTCTTAACAGGAAATTGCATATTTTTTTTTCCTTTTCAATTAAAATTAATTAAGTTTTGGAAAGATTTCCTTACTTCCCACAGAAATAGTTCCAAAACATAGATGTCTGTTCAAGCAGTAAGGTAAATTTGCATTCCTGAAACAAGAAAATTTCAACTGACACTAAGAAGGCTTCTTTTGGCTCAGTTCAAAAAGTGCATTAAGTACCTAAGTTACAGAATCACAGAACCACAGAACAGTGCAAACTGGGAGAGGTCTCTAGACTCAATGGGGTCCAACTCTCTTGCTCAGACCAGGGTCAACTAGAGCAGGTTACCCATATCTGTGCTCTGTCAGATTTTGAATACCTCCAGACATGCAAACTCCACAACCTTTCTGGGTTTCCAGGGTTTGATGAGGTTACTATGTTCATATGAAATTTTCTGGTTTTCTGTTTTTATCCGTTACATCTTGTCCTGTCAGTGGGCATCACTGACAAGAGTCTGATTCCATCTTCTTCATTTTCTCCCATCAGGGATTTACAAATGTTTATGAGATATGCACCCCCACTGCCACCCCACCACCTCCCTTGCTGATGGATTTGGCTTTGGCCAGCAGCAGGTCCATCTTGGAAACAGCTGCCATTGGCTCTGCTTGACCTGGGAGCAGATTCTAGTATTTCCTCACAGAAGCAACCCGTGCAACCTTCACTGGTACTAAGACCTTGTCACATAAACCTCTTTAGTCAAGTCCCTATGTAGAAGTGGGTGCCTGCTTGTCTATTAAATATCTTAGAACATTCTGGTTAGTAAAATAATATTTTTCATAGAATGGGTTACCTATTTAGCCTAGCCTATGCCTTTCTCCAGTGTCCTTGTAGGAACAGAAATACAGCTTTTAACATAAAGTAGGCCACAAATGTATCTGAATTTTGTTAGCACTGGCAAATAAATTTTGAATCAGGTGAGATGATACCTATGATACAAATTTGGGCATTGTTTATAAATGTGCTTGCCCCTAGAGCAAATTATCTATTGATTGTTGAAGGGAAACAAGCCATATTCGAAGATAAATGAGCCCCAGAGTTATAGTCTTACACAGAGCCTGTTCTTCCTCATCCCTTGCAGGCTGCAGGATGTGGTCTGTCATATTTATTACACACCTCAACAATAAAAATGTTTGTTATTAAAGCGAACCATAAAGCAGATGTATGGAGCCTAGAGAGAGAGCAAGCACATTTTATAGTATTACTTTGAACATATTCTCTGCAAATGAATCAAGTTGGAAAGCTATTTGAATATTGTTTGTACTAAGTCTTTAAACCAGCAGCATGAAAATGCATCTTATTTGCATTGCAGTTGTAATAGCTTCAGTGTAATCCTGTTAACCTTGCTGTATTTCAGGATAACTAAATTAGAAGTTCATTTACATACATAATTAATTTTTTTTATATTCAAATGCCGGCCTTGTCACATTTATATTAATGAAATAGTAAGCTAAGGAGCAGTGTAAGGACTTTGCCTACTGTATAGATTTCTTTCAGAGCAAAATAATCACTCTATTACTACTGTGTGTGTATCAGGGCCACATATATACTTTGTTTTGAAATTCAGCCCTGAATCTCAGTCTCCAAACTTTGAAGGAATCCAGGTTTGAGTAGTAACTATAAAGTGTCAGGACAATTGCAAATACAAGCGCAGCTGCAAATATTTCTAGTTAAAATGACTGAAGTTCTAATGTGGTTTTCCTTGTGATACATGTCTTCTAGCTATACAGCTTAATAGAATATTCCTGAGTTTTACTTGCATAAGGTAAAGTGAAGAAATAAATTTTTGTCCTTGAGTTCAAAGTGAATGGTATTTGGAACCTGAATATAAGAGTAGAAAGACCAGCAGTATAAAACACTAGGATTGGAACAACTTTTGGCCCAGAAAGGGAAATGAAGTCCTCCAGCATTTACCTGTGTCTAGTCCCAAAGATAAGGTAGAAAGGTGACCAGAATAGGTCCAGGTAAGACCAGCTGTGTGTTTACTTCATCAGCGATGCACTGATGACAAAGAATTTACAGAGAACTGAAGTAAATTAAATAGAATTTGTCACTTCTTGAATACAGACACTGCTTGTGAAAGTAGTCAAGGTGTGATTACTGAGGTCACCAGAGAAGCAATTAAATGAGACAAATAGAGACTTGACCTGTCATTTAACAATCAGGCCACCTTCTACTATATCAAAACCCATCCAAATAGAAATCATCATAAATTGTAGGCGAAAGAATAAAGCAGATTTGATTAAAACCATCTGCGTTATGTATGGTGAAGCAAAAAATATACTTTGAGAGTTTACTCAGAGTAGAAATTAACTGAGGCATAGGAAGAATTAATGCTTATATTTTTAGCCCTTTACAGCTAAAAAGAGCACTGTTTCGACTTTTGTCACCTCTTGTGGTCTGAAGAATGCCTCTCAAACCTGGGTTAGAGTATGTCTTTCACAACACACAAAAGTTTTGCTTTAGAGATTCCAAGTCATATTGAAGCTACACTCGTAAACTGTATAAACATTAATTATCATCACCATGAGGAATTTTTGTCTTATTTAAAGTTGAATTTTCTAAAAACCCTTTTCTATTAGGGACTTTTATTTTTTCCTTAGTAATGTCAAAATTCTTCCTATTTTCATCTCTGGATTTGCTCCATATTTAACTATCCATATTCTTCAACTCAGTCCACATCTTGAACATTTTTCCTCATAAATTACTGTATTAGATTATTAAGATATGCAACCAAAGTATTTTTCACACCTCTCTGGATCATTTTCACAGAATCACAGAATCACAGAATGACCAGGTTGGAAGAGACCCACTGGATCATCGAGTCCAACCATTCCTATCAAACACTAAACCATGTCCCTCAGGACCNGATTTGCTCCATATTTAACTATCCATATTCTTCAACTCAGTCCACATCTTGAACATTTTTCCTCATAAATTACTGTATTAGATTATTAAGATATGCAGCCAAAGTCTTTCTCACACCTCTCTGGATCATTTTTTACCTATTTTGAATTTTTGCTAATGATTTGTTGAGGAGTGGGTGCCATAAAAGTTCATAATATTCCAGCAAAAGTCTTACTGACACTGTGGAGTGAGATAATTCCACTTTTGTAGGTGTTTGCGTGGCAGATTTTACCAATACAAATTACACCATGGGCAAAAGACAGATCTTAATTAGCAACTTGCATGCAACATTCCCACGCAAGCCTGGCCGTGTTTTAGCATATATTTGTTTGGAGTTTCGGCACTTGGAGATCACAATGTTCATTCATTATTTACCTAAAACGATGTGAATAGATCAAATAAATTTGCAGTAACACTTGTATATGTGAAGCTGTAACCCACAGAAATTGATAACCCTTTGTATCACTAGTATTTTCTAAGAGTAAATCTTTTTCATTCAATGCTTCAGTCAAAGTTTCACTCAAATCAAGCATTCTGGGAGGGAATGTTACAAGGTTTAAATTAATTTATTTAAGCATGTTCTCACCACCATTCTTTTTTTATGGATATTCTGTCAGCTGAATACACTACTAGAAGTTTTTGAGGAAGGAAAAAAAAAAGATCCCTGCAAATGTTAAAGAAAACTCATAGAAAGTGACTTCAAAATTAATAATAGCAAATATGTGTTCAGTAATTTGTGTTCATTGAGTCAGAAAGAGAAACATGTAAAACAAAAGCTTTTTGTCCAACTAAAGCATGTTGAACTTCAGCTATAATAGAAAAAAATCAGTAACTTTGTCATGTATAATGATTGCATAGAATTATGTTTAGGCCACAGAATTGTTTGTCAAAAGCTGTAGGCTTGATACCCAATTCACTATATGCTTTTATTTAATCTGATTTTGTCCTCTCCTCAGGCTCATCAAGTCACTTGATTCCTTCTTTTTTCACTTTACCACACCAGAAAACAGACTGATGATTGTTTCTCATTTATCTAAAGCTGAGATTGAAATTAATTTAGATAGAATATTCTTTTACTGTTTTTGCGGAAGACTTAAATTTGACTGAGAGTTCTTTAAGACTTAAACTGACTTTCACTATTTGCTTATATTGCTCCTCGCAATCTGGTGCCCTAATTTTGATAGCATGTGGAAAATGGAAAAGTCAATACATTTTTTTGTTTAAATTTTTATGCTTGTGGTATGATAAGATTAAAACCTACTTGCAATTTTTTTTTCAACTTTTAAAACTTGACTCACTCCTGAGGAACTGAACCAAAATGTCACAGATTAGCACTGTGATAGCATGTGGGACATATTTCCCTGCTTCTCACATGGGTGGCCCTGGTTTCTGATGAAAATTTCATTTCAACAAAAGTGATATTTTTCCAGTGGGAAAAAAACTTTTTCTTTTTTTTTTTTAAAGAAGAAAGTTCCATGCAAACCCGTTCATTCCCTCATAGGACTATTGAAATACAAGTTACAACAATGAATATATGAATTGGGTATTCTTTAGGTGGTGATTTCAAATATCATACACAATCAAACAGTATTATGATCTGTGAGGTGATAAAGAAAGATATTGTCAATTAGGTTGCTGTATTTAGCTGCAATCAATAAAACCTTTTCCTCTAAAACAAAAAAATATCAGATATCCTATAGACAATTTAGAATATATTTCCTTTGCCTAGTGACATTTTATTCAATTAATAGCAAGCTAACATTTTTAGTACTATCATACCTAGAAAATTCTGCTGCTATCACTGTTAAATTGATTTTGCCTACAGTTCAAGTAAGTGTGATCTTTATTCTAGGAAAAATGCTTGGAAGTTACATGTCAGGTTTTTATGTTCATATGAAACAGGCATTCATCTTTTCTCACTGTCTGCAAAGCAGCTAGTATAAATTAATACCTTTCTAACCAATTAATGTGTTTTGCATTTTAATATCATTGACTTGTGTGTCAAGATCTTTCTTCAAAAGGCTAATATCTGTCTTTTTTAAAGAAAAGTGAATATCAAAATGAGGATCAAAAGTAAAGAAGAGAAAGGAACAGTTACATTTCATAGTAAGGAGGTAGATCTTTAAACTATCAGTGCTGTAAGTTCAGATAAAAGTGGTGAGTGAGTAGAAGAGACTTATGTGGCCTTTTTAGTGGTTTGACAGGAAATTAAGCACCTTTATATCCGCTCATCTATCATGTGTTCACCTTTATCTCATGGCATGTCCTTGGTAAATGGTGACATTTGTAAACAGTTCAATTAAAGTCACTGTGTTCTGGGTAATGCCGCAATCTCTGTGTATAAAATAAATAACAAATTCCATTGCACAAATATCCCTTCTCAAACAGCAAGTATTGCCATAACATATACATGTGTGCAACATGTTGAAGGAGTAGTAGTTAGTCACTTATTTCATAGTTTTCTATAGTCAAAGGTCATTGTAACCTTGCAATTCAAGACACAAAATTTATGGCTGTATTAGAAAGAAGACTGGAAAAATTGAACTATTCTGTTAGCTGAAGTATGTTGAGAGCTAAAAGAATAAAATGAATACATGCTGTTTTCATAGTTTCATCTATGGAAATCCATAGTGGAATTTTCCGTTCTTTATTTTAGTGTTATATTTTTAAAAAGGTAAAGGCTATACGAGGGAAAGTGTTCCACTCCTTTTTCCAAAGCTGACCTGTGAATTGTAATCAAAGCAAAGTTTGGAGAGAAGGGAGTTTTTAGATATTAGTATGTACACTCAACTCTCCCAACAGATATCCTTTCCTGTGATATAGGTAAAGGTCTTGGCACCTGTTACAATCAATGAAGAGGAAATACAAAAAAAGCATTACAGACAGTAGGTTGACTAGGAGAATTAAATGGAAATTAAAGTATGAGGCACACTGAACTAAAAGCCCAAGGAAACACAGCTACAGAATTTCTAGATCAAAGGATTATATTTTTCAGTTCTTTATAAAAGACTTAGAAATCCTTCCTTGGGTGATGGAGAGAAAAAAGAAAGAACTTTTAAGATGTTGAAAGTGACAAGTGACATTTTCTAACCAGCTCACCTTTTAAGAGTGTATGAAAAAACATGAACGAGACATTTTTTTTTCTTTTTAATGTTCTTCATGGGGCAGGTATCAAGATACTTATTAAAAGAGGAGTCCATACTATAGGATTTCTAGTATATTCATTACAGAACCTTTATAACTATCTCTGATTTGCTTGATTCATAAAGAAGTTTTTGACCAAGTCAACAATACTAAATTCAGAGAGGTTTTGAACTGAGCTATGTATTCAATAAGGAAACTATACTGAAAAGATTATTTCTTACCACAGTCAATAAAATTACTTTTGCAAAGAAAGTTCCAGTTTTACAAGTATCACAGCTTTCTTATTTGCAGCTACAGTCATCTGTTCTCCATCTGTGTAGAAGGCTGAAATCTAGATTGTTGGGTACAAAGGTGATATTGCAAGTTGCTATATCACATATGCATGATTGGTCTTCTGGCTATCCAGTCTTCCCTGAACTTGATATAGGCATGTGCAGTAGTGGTACAGGCATGCCAGTTGTCACATATTAACAGAGACTCAAAACACCGGCTCATGATTCATACTGAATTTCACAAGAAAGAATATACTTTACACATGAATGCATTTGTATAGCACTCTTAAACCCTCTTACCTGATGGGAATTTGATTGAGTTGACATTAATGTTCACCTGGCTCGTCAGAGTGAAAAACAGACAAGTGTGTGCATCTACCAGCATTGAGCTGGTTAGGATCTTCTTTTTGGTAGACATCCCAACATCAGCTTTGCATCTGCCTGTTTCTGCTCATCTGCCATTATGCTATCTAAATTAGCAAGTAAGTAGCTTTGAAATATCTTGGGTTAGAGCTAGAACTGATCTCTATGGGGCCCTGCAGCAATAAGAAGCATCTCTTCCAGATCCTTTTGTTTGGATAACAGAGGAGGATCTTGCATAAGCAATCTTCCATTTTGCTCAGTTGTTGCACACTGTGAGGACCACTTATATAAAAAGTGTTTATCAGACAAAATACTTAGTACTTACTAAGAGCCAAAACAGGAGTAAGAGCAGCTGATGAGGTATAAAGATCAACACAAATGTGACTGTAAAGCCTGTGAGCTCTAATGTGAGCACAAGCAATGGTGACTAGGTCCATGCTGACAATGCATGTGTTGAGAGGAGATTACATGTTAAAGTAATCAATAATTATATAGTAGTATTACATTTAAACAGCAGAAATGTACTTCTTTCCTTATTCTGTCTCTATATACGTACCTCAGATATAGTTTTTCAATCAGACTGTTTTTGTGAAGACATTTAAGTATGGACTGATAAGTTGTTGTTTTGGATAACTGCCCAAAAGAGAAAGGAAGGACACTTTGGGATGCCACAAAACATGGATGAAGATAAAATAAATGGCACATTTTTAACTTTCAGCCTAGAGGAAAGTATGTGGAAAATATACTACAACAAAAACTGTTAGCAGATTTCTTTCAGGAAAATTACAAAACCTAGGTCTTTTTGATTTTTTTAATATCAGTGTAACATTTTTCCTCACTCACTCTTTCTCCCTTTATTCAACTCTCACAACTTGGTGTGAGTTTAAAATTAGACTGTCTTCTAAAGTCAGAGAAAATGTCATTGCATTTGATCTACAAAGCATCCAGCATGCTTCAGAATTTTGTATTAATAACATAGGGATCTAATTCTATGCTCAACCTCTTGAGAGGTGCCAGAAGGAGCAGAAAGATTATTTAAAAATTATTTTTATACTGCTTAGATTTTTCTTCAACTGTGAACAGATTATTTGTGTTAACTACTTTTTCTGATAAGCTGACTGTCTACAGGTTTGAAATTTTATGGTAAATCTCCTTGCTGTATTCTACATGAAGGAGTGCTGCAGAAAGAACTGTGCAAGTACAGTGTAGTTTCTGCACTAGGTGAATCCTCTGCTGGGGTGTTAAAACATCTGCACTTCACTGGAATGATCTACACAGGGAAGATTATAAGAGGCCAAGAACTCCTTTAAAGACCCAGAAGGGTAGCTGACCCTGTTTGCCAAGACAAAGAGGTACCGGAGATGGGAAACCACATGGGAGCATTGTTTTCTAGCTGGCAAATTTAAAAGGCTTCCAGCTCAGAAAGAGGAGTCATGCAGAGAATAGCTTATTAGCTAGAGAACTGAAGAAACTAGCTGCATGATTTGAAATATTCTTGAAATTTTCCTTTTCCCTTCTCAGAGTGGATGGCATTTCTCCTTTTATAAGCCCTATAGCTAATGAAACTCTTGTGAATTCTGTAGCTGAATTTCTCTGGTACTCATACCATGCCAGTGAACAAAGACTGCACCACAAAGTTGTGAATCAGTATATTTGAACTCAAAGGATATTAGTCACAGAAGCTGTGTTTATTGGTTAGCTACTCTCACTGCATTTTCTTTACAGTCAGTCAACAGAAAAAATAAAATCCTCTTTCAGGCAGGGCTTAGAATATGAAAGTTAGGCTGGTGTAGCCACCCCTGAAGGAGTTTCATAGACTCATAGAACAACCAGGTTGGAAGAGATCCACCAGATCGAGTCCAACCATTCCTATTAAACATGCCCCTCAACACCTCATCCACCCGTGCCTTAAACACCTCCAGGGAAGGTGAATCAACCACCATCCTGGGTAGCCTGTTTCAGTGCCCGATGACCCTTTCTGTGAAAATTTTTTTCCGAATGTCTAGCCTAAATCTCCCCTGGTGGAACTTGAGGTCATTCCCTCTTGTCCTGTCCCCTGTCACTTGGGACACGAGGCCAACACCCTCCCTACAACCTCCCCTCAGGTAGTTATAGACAGCAATGAGGTCTCCTCTCAGCCTCCTCTTCTCCAGGCTAAACAACCCCAGCTCTCTCAGCCATTCCTCAGAAGTCCTGTTCTCCAGCCCCTTCACTATTTTAGTTGACTCAACCACCTCCCTGGGCAGCCTGTTCCAGTGTCCAGTGACCCTTTCCATGATTTTTTTTT
>WAAB01006321.1:83508-117313 GCA_013389865.1 Piaya cayana | reverse complement strand
TGCAAGTGCCTCATGATAGCACTGGAGATCACCTGCTCCATGACTTTCCCTGGCACTGAGGTCAGACTGACAGGTCTGTAGTTCCCTGGATCCTCCCTGCGACCCTTCTTGTAGATGGGCACAACATCAGCCAGCCTCCAGTCCAGTGGAACTTCCCCAGTCTTCCAGGACTGTTGGAAGATGATGGAAAGGGGTTTGGCCAACACATCCGCCAGCTCCTTCAGGTTTATTTTATTTCTAAAGGAGGTTATTAAATGACTTGTCATTTTCAACTGAAGTCTGTCCTTTTGGATACCTCTCTCTGTGTAAGTTGCTCTCACAAATGTGATGTTAAATGTTATGGTGATATTAAATGGGTCATTGAAGCAAAACTGTGTTAAGTGTAACCCTTCTAAACTGCTGTCTGTATCTTCGTGTTCAAATTCATGGAAAATCTTCAATTTTGTCTAAAAAACCAGAATTTAGACAAATCATCAATGTACAATGTATGACTATGAATATGGAAAGGGACTGTGGAAATAGACTACAGTCTATTTTTACTATCTGTATAATCTACTAAAGAATTGTGTTATGAGATTTTTTAGAGGGAGAAACTGTTTCGTTCATTTTCATGTCTCAGCGGTGATAGAAAACAACAAAACACTCATCTTTTAAAAAAAATATATATTTTGTTAAATGCTATTTCATTGTTAATTCAATCATCTGGATGGATTCAACTGTATAAGACTGTTAAATCTGAAAACAAAAGATGAGTTTCTTTCAGCTTAGAAGTATTTGTTATGACCCTTTCTGCAGTAAACATTTCAAAAAGAACAATACATTATCCCCCTTTTTTTTAATGTAGTGACCTGAAGAAATCTGTTGCTTCCTTTAGTTGAAAGGTTTATACGATGAATATCGCTATTTCCCATGCTGGATTGAGCTAGTAGCTAATTATTCTTATCATATTTACATCCAACAGCAGACAGTACTTAAAGGTTATGAGAAGTATGAAACAAACAAAAGGACCTGGGGGAATCAGCTACATGACTTCATTCAATTTAACATAATTTCTTAGTTTAGAACTCTTCTCACCAGTGAACAACTCACAGTTCCAACGTCAGGCTCTATGACATTTGCCTCTCTCTTTGTCTTTTGATAAGTTTCCTTTCTGTGGATGCCACAAAATATTCTTGTCATAATGCCCTTCTTGTGAGACTGGCTCTTCTGTGCACAGATTGCTATTCATTCATTGTGAGTTCAGCAGGGTTTTCTGGAAACCAATAAAAGGTTTTCTGGAAACGAATAAAAGTCAGTTTATTGGTTGCAGTGGAATTGATTGCACCCCAACACTGAAATGTATGGTGTATGCCTCTATGCATATTCCGCTCTCCCTAACTTCTCCATTAAAGATCTATATTTGAATAAATGAACTTCACTCTTTTCACCTATTGCAACAGGAATCTTCCAGAGATAATTCTGCTAATTCTGATGTCAATTGCCACTAGCATTGCCTTCTAGCATTTGAACCAAAGATTTATAAGAGGGAATAGTGTCTGAGAGCCATTCTCTTCTGAGTGAATCCTTCTCTTTTCAGATACCATCTGACAGCAAAATCCTCTGATTCCCTTAATTTGTTTCGGCACTATGCCTTTTGGTTTTCTTCCTTTATGGCCACACATATCTGCTGTTTCCTATCTGCGTAGAGCTCAATTATGTCTCATGTGTTTCTCATTCTGTCTGCAAATGATTCTTTCTTTCAATTTTTCCTTCCTGTGGTGCAGTTTCTGATTGTCTCCACTATCCTTTTTCTCCACTGGTCTTTTAGTTGGTTTCTTTTTTCTTTTTTCTTTTTCTGGTCCTGTCACTTTGGTTCTGCAAATGTGCTCTTGAACTTTTTGTCTCATAACTATCTCTTCTTCTGCCATGCATTCCTGGTTAATATCTAAGACTAAAAGTTTGACATTTATCTGCAGCCTCAATATCTTCTGTATCTTTAAATGTGAACAAGTTCCACAATCATTTATAGCTTTGTCTTTACTTTCTGAATCTTTACTTTGTTAAGCTCTGCCAGATGATACCAAAAATACAAGAAGCTTATATGTTGTCTCTGAATAGAAACTTATATCATGCTTATTTTTTTACATCAATTTATATCTGTTGCTTTTTCTCCCTCCTTAGGTGACTGCCAGCATTGTTTGTGAACATCATCACCTTCCCTTTCTAGCAGATATCTTTAAAGAGGAAAGGTAACAATTTGAAAAATTATCCTCTAACTTCCTGCTTAGAGTACTTTTTTCACCACTTCAGATACCTCTATGTCTACTTTGATGCACTAAAGCTGAGAATTTAATCTTAACTTGGCTGGTAGTCACTTGATGATCCAAACTCTGAGCCAAATTCCTTTTATGTGAACAATTTCAGTTGCTTCTATTAATGCTATTCCTCACAATGACTGATATCAGTAGCCATGCATTCAAATCTCCTTAATGGATCTGTTCAGTGAATCAACAAACTTGTTTACAGTGAATTTGGAAATGAAAGGTACTCAGCAGTTAACCCATGCTGTTAGGATTGAAATATTTATGCAAATTCAAAGTAACTTTAAAAGAAATAATACTGAGGATTTCACTATTCTTTGCCTAAAGAGTTCTAATCCAGTATTTTTGACATATAACCAGAGGTAGGTATAATGCAGTTGCTGGAAGAAATTTGACACACCAACTTTTAGGACTGTATTTTTATTATTCCATCTTCCCAACTTAGTTTAAACATCTTAGCAAAGCTTAATTTAATGTGAGAACTTTGGCCATCATTCTTTTTTTTATTTGACATTCCTTCAAACATGGCTAATATCTCTCAAAACAAATAAAAGACTCCAGAAGCTCTCAGTTTTATTCACCATGTCGACTAATACATAGCCTGCTGGTGGAAAAGCTGGTATTCTCCACTCTGCTATTTAAAGTAGACCTGCTAGTATTGGCAATGCTCAGTAAAGACCAGACCTTTATTAAAACTACACAAAGCATTACAAAATGAAGTTCAGTCCAAATGAAATCATTGTACTTATATAAATACATGTATGGATATATGTGTGTGTGTATATATGTATATGTATGTAAGAGACAGTCATTTATCTGTGATGGGATTTGGTAAGCTAAATTTCAATAATATTTGGGATCCATTAGAAATCTGAATTCCTTAAGGTAAAGCATAAAAGAGGAGCAAAGTAAAATAATTGAAGATATTACACTTATTGAGAATGTTTTTACATAGGTTTTTGAGATTTTAACATATTTTTTCTCTCTTTCAAGAAAACCTGTTTCGGATATCATCCTTTTCAAAGACAAAGAGTAGACTAATTGGCTGATAAAACTATTTATGTACAATGGGTCAAACTTGCAAAAATTAAAGTATATATTACCATTGATCTTCCAGTTACACAGTACAGAAAGTAAGATAGCAGAATAGAAACAGAGTATTCTTTCTTGTTTTTTCTGTTACTTAAGTGCAATGTGTGACATTTACAGGTATAAATCTTTCCTGGGTAGAGGAAGAGAGTACTTAAGTTGACAGAGGCACTTTAATCTAAGCTACTCCTCTCACTTTTCCCTTACTATTTTTCTAAAGATATTAATAAAATCTGAGGAAAATGTCATGCATTTATGAAAAAAATAGTTTTTAGTGAAGACTATTTTCAGTAAGAGTGTAGCTATGAGGAACTATACTTTGCAACAAATCTCAGAAGCACTGGGACTCATGCATGACAGTTCATGTAAATTCTGCTTTTGAAAAGCTATTTTTGAAGCAAGTATTCTATACGTTATTAATGTAATAAATTCAGGTTAATCCACAGAACGAGAATATCTCATATCTTGTCATTAATTTGGTTTTATCTTTTAATTTCTTTTTATTCTTATGGAAAGTAAACAGAAGCAGAAATCTGATTAACAGATTGTATATATAGAACTATATTTTACATCTGATCTACTGCCTGTGGAGGCCTATTAACTTCAGAAGCATTATACAAGGCTTTAACTCACTTCAAAATTTGATTCATACCTTCTCTACCCATCAGTATATGTGTTACCAGCTGCTTAGAAACAAGGTAGAAATATTTGGAATTGAAGTCTTTTTGGAAATTAGAAGAACTCAATATATGTGCCTGGAAGAATCAGCAAGCAGCCTTCTGTAAGGTGTTTATTTGCAAATGATTCCTTCATTTTCACATTCATGAAGTATGTGTTAAGCGAGTGAGAAATCATGTTTCAGAAAGGTTTTTTTACCAGTGACACTGAATTAATGTAAAGGGAGATTTCCTTCAGCTTGAAAAGCTGCAACAGTTTTACCACCCCTCCCAAGCACACGCTCTTATCTCCTTTGTAATTGCAATGTTCTTGGCCTGTTTGCACAGTAGCAAGAGCATTCCAGCTCATTCTCAAGTGAAAGTGGACTGACATCACAGCCTGATGATACAGAGAGATACAGTAGTCTCTGACTGTATACCAAAGTTCAGTGATATTCAAATGCTGTTACTTATCTGAGTTTTTAAATGGATTTGTTAAAATGAGTCATTAAGTCTTCAAATATAGTAAAAGTAAAAATCTTTTTGTTAGTTAAAATTACGAGCAATAACAGTAATTTGTACTGAGATTCATCACGTGATTTTTCACAAAGAAAAAAGGTTAAGGGGTTTGTCTGTGCAACTCTTCTGGCAGCATTTTTTTCCAACACTTCCCTTTCCAATGGCCTGTTCTGTTATAAGAGCACATTCATACTAGGATAGAACAAGTTGATGACAAAGAAATCATACCATAATGCCAATTTAAATATCGCTACTTCAGCCAGCTGATTTAGTACCTGTAAGAAGAGCCCAACAACAGAGCTTTTGGGCATGGAAATAGAGCAAAGAATTTTATTTCTCTTTTACAGGCATATTGTCAAGCCAAAATGATTTTTTTAAATTCTTCTCTTTTTAACTACTTCAGCTGGAAAGCTTCATCTGAGTTTAATTAACTGTCCTAGGCAAAGTCATCCCAAAAAGTCAAAGCTCCAACTTTCTGCCTGATTTGGAGGTTAAAAAATGCCCATATTTTCACATGGTATTTGCTTAACATTTTTTCAAATGTTCTTTCTTCCACTGAGGGAGAAGGTCAGAACTGAAATGTTGAAATGGATTTGTTAAAACTTTCAGAGAGGAAACCTTGGTCCTATGCAAGGTCAGAAAGAGAATTTCATTTGCAAAATCCTAGTGAAACTAGGCAAAATTGTGGGTTTTGAAGGGAGGTCTATGAAAGATCTTACTGCTGAAATACAAAAGAATTTTAATCCTGTCTGATCTGGACAATGAGATTATTGGCCTGTTATTAACTTTATAAACTATAAAATAAAATTTTTTTAAATCCAGTGTTATAATTAATGATAGCTAAAAAAAACCCTAGCTGCTGCACTGCTCACTAGGCTCACTAGAGAAGCAAAGTAAGAATTGTAGGCAAAATGGCAAAAGATTAGTCCCAACAATGAAAACAGAATATTAAAATCTCAAACTAGTTAATAAGTCTTTAAATACAATTGCAGAAACTATCTTTTCTTTATCACAGACTTCACTAAAGGGCAAATGATATATATTTCTAAAACTATGACATGCCTGGAAAAACATTGTCTTCTCTGTGTTCTAAGAAAGAAATTCTGCAGGATTAAGTATAATTAAGAAGCATATCAATAAATCTGAATCAGTCTTTAGTCTCATAGCATAGTTAAATTTTTCACTGGGAGAAGCCCCGGAGAGAAAATTAGGTAAAAAGAAACATTTTTAAACTTTTTAAACTTTGATGTAGTAATTAAGTCAGTTTCCTATAGACTAGGGAATCATGAACCTGATTCTCACAGGACATTTCAGTCAATTTAAAAATCTGTTTGCTGTATCATCTCACAAGAAACGTGATCATCCTATCAGTGTCCATAAAAAATATTAAGTTATTATTCTCTTAGATAGGATTCCACACCAAGCACAAAGATGATTAGAGGAACAAAACACCCCTGTTATGAGAACAGGCTGAGAGAGTTCTAGCTGTTCAGCCTGGAGAAGTGTAGGTTCTGGGGAGATCTTAAAGTGGGTTCCAGTACCTGAAAGGGGCCTACAAGAAATGGAGAGAGACTTTTTAAAGGGCATATAGTGATAGGATGAGGGGGGAATGTATTTAAATTGGAAGGGGGATGATTTAGATTATATATTAGGAAGAAATTCTTCATGATGAAGGTGGTGAGACACTGGAAGAGTTTGCCCAGGGAAGCTGTGCATGCTCCACCCCCAGAGGTGTTCAAGGCCAGGTTGGATGGGGCCTTGTGCAGCCTGCTCCAGTGGGAGGTGTCCCTGCCCATGGCAGGGAGGTTGGAACTTGATGATCTTTAAGGTCCCTTCCAACCAAAACCATTCTGTGATTCTATCATTCTGTGACTCAGTTTCAGCAGTGTTTTCTAACTAATTTGTGTGCTCATTTTCTGGCACACAGCCACAGCCTGGTCCTGCGCTGCTAGGACCTCCTTCTTCAAGAGCATTCAACCCTCTTGGGCTCCATTGCCCTTAAGGACTGTCTCCCACTGAACTTTATCAACGAACCTTTTCAAGAACCCAAAGTCTGTCCTCCTTAATTCTCCAGAACTAAGAATTGACATCTTCATCAGACATAGGACCAGTGGGAAGACACCAAGCTTTGTGGTATGATTGACACGCTAGAGGGAAGATCATCCAGTGGGACCTTGACAGGCTTGAGAGGTGGGAAGATCAACAAGGCCAAGTGCACAGCCCTGCACCTGGGTCAGGGTAATCCCAAGCACAGTTACAGGCTGGGCAGAGAATAAATTGAGAGTAGCCCTGAGGAGAAGGACTTGGATGTGTTGGTGCAGTGAGAAATTGACATTCCTCTACTCTGCTCTTGTGTGACCTCAGCTGGAATACTGTGTCCAGCTCTGGAATTCTCAGCACAGGAATAACATGGATCTGTTAGGCAAGTCTGGAGGAGGACCGTAAAGATGATCAGAGGGCTGGAACACCTCTATGAGGAGAGCTGAGAGAGTGGAGGTTGTTTAACCTAGACATGAGAAGGTTTTGAGGAGATATAACAGCAGCCTTCCAGTACTTAAAGGGGAAAGGAAAGATGGGAAGAGGCTCTTTAGCAGAGAATGCAGTGATAGGATGAGGAGTAATGGGTTTAAGCTGAAAGAAGGTAGATTTAGATCAGATATTGGGAGGAATTTTTTTGCTGTTAGGGTGATGACACATTCACACAAGACATTCACATTGCCCAGAGAATAAAGGGATGCCACTTCCCTGTTGATGTTCAAGGCCAGTTTTGATGAGGTTTTGAGGACCCTGATCTAGTGGAAAGCGTCCTTGCCCATGGCAGGGAGATTGGAACTCGGTGATCTTTAAGATCCCTTCCAATCCAAACCATTCTATGATTCTAGACTATCATTCTATAAACCTAACTTTCAAACAATTAAAGATAGGCAAAATTAATCCCATCATCATATAGTGAGGCAAAGGTGGCTTGCAGTGGGGAGAAGAGAGGCAAATGGAGCAGTGGTAAAATGATCTCTCAGCATGTACCTCAAGCCCTGCCCCAGGATCCTAAAATATTTATTTCTGTGGCTCATTTCTCTGAAATATTTGGTTAGATAACTTTAGAATTCTCTGACTATAATGTTTATTTATATGTTGTTCATTTCCTTAGTTTACAGTAAGATGCAGCATTCCTGCAGTCATCAGGATCTGGGAGACTTACAAATCTCACAAACATCACTCTGCTCAAAGCTTTGTTCTGCACCTCAATCTTTTGGACAGTAATGTAACATTTCATGCAAATGTTTTGTTTATTTACTTCTTAATATAGAATTACTTAGCAAGGAAAGGTAGATACAAATGTCTTTGCAATGAGGTGTTACAAAAATGTCCCTAGCTGGCTAATAATGATTACAGTTGAAAAGAGAGGCTAAACTAGGCATAGTGTGGCAGGTGGCAAGGGCCTCAGGAGCTTCACCTTGCATCTGGCTAGCATTTTAAATCTGTAAGGGCATGTAGTCAAAAGTGTTTGCTTTAGGGAACTCTCTGCAATCAAATAATCCTCCACGGAAATTAATGGGCTATAATGGGAGCTAAAATGCCAGTGGCTGTCTGATATTCTGGGATTCCACTTGCCAAGATCATACATGAGTTCTAGACCTCCGTGATGCCCAGTATGGGCTTATGGAAAATTTCCCTCTTGTATTGCATTTTCTTACCTAAAGGCATTCCTATCTCAGGATATAGAGATCTCTACTGGCTTGTCAGTCCCTACTGACTTCACTGAAGTCACATTTAACCAGTACATGACAACAGCAGCATTAGACTGTGTAAATAGAAATAAGTAAGTGCTTCAGCTGATGTCAGGTCATATGTACCTTAGTTTAAGATACATTATTGATCACAAACAGTCCTGAAGGCTACATCTGCATTAGTAAATAAAATATGATGATTCTTTGACACTAGAGCAAGAAGCAGCTCACAACCATATCTATATCATTAAAATTTCTTAACCTATGGCACAGAAAAGTCATCTGCAAAGTAACCTGATCCATGGTAATTGTTGAACAGTGCTAGTTGCCCTGAATTACAGCTATGCTAGGGATCATCCAAAGAAAATCAAAGTGGACTATAAGCAGCCTGCTGGAAGGGGTGCTCCTAGTCAAGAGCAAGATACAAATGTGGCTGTCAACTGCATCTTTCCTTTGTTGTAGAAAATGAGAGGGAGCTAGTGGGTGAATGTGAATTAAAAGGCAGCAGAAAAGATTTGACCCTCTGAAACGGCGCATATAAATAGATTCTAACTCATGGCGGTGGCTTCAGCAGACAGTTCTGGAGTGGTTCCTGTCCAATGACTCATGACTATATTTTCATTTCTTTAGGTGGTCCAGTGCACCAGTGCATGTTTGAAGCCAGTTTGCTTGAATGGTTACTGACAGTGCAACTGAGGCTTTCATTACAGCTACCAAATATCGATAAGTAATACCCACACCACTACTATCACCATAGGACATGCTATTATACCTACCAATAGGGCCAGTTAAATGGCAAAATGGAAAATTTTCATGAGCTTTCCTGTATTACAAAGCAAATTGGTAATAAAGTTCCCCTCAGTTTTGTGCATTAAAATCCTATTTTTCATGAAGTGCAGAATATTCTCAAAACTGTTTATAAAAATATGTTTAAAAACTTTCTTCTACATATAAGATTCTTAGTTCTCATTTAAATTATTTAATTTTTAATTATTTAAATAAGTTGTTATCTGACTATTCACACTCTCTCTCTTTTTTTTCTAATTAGCACCAGTAAACTGACCACTAGAAATGAAACATTTTTCACTGTTTACTACAGTGAGTGTAAACAATACAACAATACATGCTTCTTTTCTACAGCATACCATCCTTTGCAAAATCAGTATGTGCTTTAATTCTGCCTAGCAATTTAGAAGGGATTGAAACTTCTTTTATTTTGTGGGTCTTCACTTATTACGATATTTCCAATAAAAATACAATTCAATTTCAATTTCAGTCTTTTGCTGTTTTATCTGTATCACTGTCATTTATGTAAGATTATTAGGTTGCAGTACATTATATATGTACACCAGTAAGGATATTTTGCAGTCCTATAGTTCCTCAAAACTGCTGACTGAACAATATGTATAGTTTCCTATGGGAACATTAGTAAAAACCTAGCTTCTAAGGTAGTAAAACTTGATGAAAAAAAGTGAAAAAAAATAAAGCATGAAAGTAAGTCATCTGTTCACCATCAGTTTTTTGCATTCATTGTTACAGTTTCACTCAATGCAAAAGCAAGCACAGAGTTCAACTGGAACATGACAGGGAAAACTGGGAATTCAAGAAGCTGCACAAAAAGAGTCTAAGAAAACCGTTCATTTTAGAAGCATTTTCCAATCCTGTGCTCAAAGGCAGTTTCTTTTTATGTATGTACATGTGTGTATGCACATGTGTGTTTGTGTATGTGTCTGAGGGTACTGGATCAGCTCATATGTCCTATTGTATTCATGCGAGGACAAAGAGAGAAAGAAGCTATCACTTCGACACAATTAGAGCTATTTTCTTGGCCTCTGTTCCCATCAACTTTTCAACCTAAACATAGTCAGATGTTCTGTGCCCCTGAGTGGAAAACTGAAGGACAACACTGGGGAGTTCTCTTATTTGAAGACCTTAATGACTCCTGCTTATTATGTTCTCAGCTTCTCAGTTTTTCTTGTACGCTGCTGGCAAATTAGACATCTAATGGAGGTTATGCATTCCCATCTAAGTGGTGGTCACAAAACTGACATGTTATAATGCTAAATTTTAAGGAGGACAAATTCTGCGGTGGAGCAGGTCTGCAAGGATCTTTGACATTTTAATATTAAACTGAGATTACCAGCCTAGAACCTAACTCACCTTGTGTCACAAGATAGGTTTCAAGCTACTTAGAACAATGAAAACAAAGATGCGTTTGGCATGTTTCCACAAACTTTGGCCTCCTAGTAGCTTAGGAATTCCATATCAGGAGATAAATAGGGGTACCCAACACAAGCAGTAGTTTTCAAGCTTATTGCCTGCAGATATGAGGAATTAGTCTTGGAGCTGAGGGGGCTCCTGTTAAGTATAGATATGATTTGTCTTTAAAGGATCTAGTCTATGCAGTTCTAAACTGAAGTTCCATTGAATTTTCTTGTGCTTATTTAAAAAAAAAATGTTAAAACCCCTAAAATATAGTAATTATTTTGTCTCCACATGAACTTATAGAAACCACTTTCACATTTTCTTTGTTAGTTATGACAACTGTTTAACTGGTATAAATTCCAACGTGCAGATCAAAATGTAGCTACATAAGGCAGTCATTTAGTATTCATAATCCTATATGTATGTAATTTCCAACTAACAGAGAAATTAGAAAAATATTAAGAGGTTCTTAATTGAGTATACTCCCTTCTTTTGAAAGGTGTTCTATATTTCCTCCAGGTTAAGTATCGATTTTCCTTTTCAAAAAATGACTTTCCTGTGTTCTATGTAGTTAGAAGTATAATACAATTAAAATAAATATAGAGATAATTTATTTATCTTTTTATGGTATCAGTAGCTTTGGATTGATGACTTGAGAAGAGTGTAGAGAGATGGATAAAAGAAATCTGCTCAAGGAATTATTTACACAGGCAATTATGATTTGGTCTAAAGTCTATACTTCCTTAATCACATTCCAAATTCTGACCTCTTTAAAGGCAACATTTACTTCTCCCCTTTCTTTCTCCAACTTCATCTCTGTCAAAAATTCGTTTGATTGTTACACTACTTTTGTGCACAGCTAAACAAAATGATTGTTCTAATTTTTATCCTGTTACACCCTTTCTGCTCTCCTGCCTTTGTGCCATGACAGATGAAGTTTTGCCTGTGATTGTCAGCTCTTATTGAAATTAGCTCCAGGAGATAAAATAAACTAAAATGGCCCAGGTATCACCGTGGTCCCAGTGATTACGAAATATTCTGGAAATAATGTAAAACAATAAAACCAGATGTTTTTCCTACTTTATAAAGAATGTGTAGTACAAACAGCTTTTCCAACTTTTTATTGTTATATTTACAATCTAAATATGAATCTTCCCATTTGTTGATGAGTTTTCTGATAATCCAGGAGACTAAATTCCATGCATTTTATTGCTTTATTAATGAGAAACCTACAAATAAATGAATTGTTCCTTTCACAATTATACTAGACAGCTTAGCAGAAACAATTTCCCTTTTTTCTGCAAAATAATGCAACTACTTACAAGAATTAATATCACATTGTCAGTTTTATTGTTGTTCTTGGCATTTTACAGTAAAACTGAAAGTTTAATTTAATGTAAATTTAAATGATACTCATGGGAATGATTTCCAGATTTCCCTTTCTCACTGAAAATGTCGTTCTAATTAGGGCTTTTTTCTTGTGTCAGCTTTTTCTTTTCCTGAAGTCAGTCTTTGCTGTCTGATTTATGATCATGTTTTCAATATCTTTTTTTTCTCATTTTTTACACTCATCTGTCGTCGTTAGAGCTTCCACTGTAATGTTATTCAAACTTATGCGCTGTAGGATCTGTACTCCTTACTTAAAATTAAAAAGATAAAAACTGTGAAATTAAATGGGAAAGATGTGGAGACATGTAATGGCCATACTTTTCATCTGGCATCTACTTTGGTTCTAGTGCATGCGTTATTTGACAAGGTACAGAGATGTTCCTAAGGGCAGCCTAGACCATTCCCTCCTGCATTTCTGCGTAGTGGACCATCTTTTGAGATATTCCCTCTGTTTTATATTGGAAGATGTTCTGCATCATTTGCAAGATCTGTTTAACCACAGCTCATCATGAGGTGGGAAGTAGCTCTTTTGCTTTAGTGAGCATCAATGAAGTGACACAAAAGAAGACATTAGGTTATAAATTTGGAGACAAAACAGGATACACATACAATGTCTGGCACGTCTATGAGTTGGATGTCTTACCCAGCATGTTGCAGAGCCAAAATTACCACACGCATCTTCTAAGTTCATGCTTCTTCAATGGCCACTATGCAGACTTGCCCTTGACTTTTTGTCAAACAGCAGAGTCAACAAAGAGCCTAAAAATAAATAGAATAAATTCCTTCCTTTGAACAAACACTTCTCAGACATATCCAATGGTCTTTAACAGATACTGTGTGCTGTGAGTTAGTTGTGAGTGTGCTGAACTACAGTCCAAAAATACTGACAGTACACTGTAAACAACTGACAGGATGGTAAAAGAAGTCTGCCAAAATAAACCAGAAGAAACTTCTCAAAAACTGGCATGCACGTTCAACAAAAACAGCTGGTTGTCCAATTTTTTTGCCAATTCACTTTTCATAATCACTCTCTTCTTCTGTCTACTGAAACTTTCTTTATAATAATTGTATAGCACCACAGATGAGATACAGGAGTACTATATTAGGCAAAATTCTATTACAACACCGAGTCTACCTCTGTTATATTTTTCCCTCTAGAAAACAACAAAATATTATTCCCTTTTATAATTTTATTCTCTTTCATACTCCTATATTACACACAATTTTCATAGTATAAGAATTATATACTTATCTGGACAAAGAAGATTATTGTGTAAGTTTCATTTTTAAAATAACAGTATTTACTAGTATTAACTAGTATTCTGGGTGAACAAAATTAATATGAAAGCATTATTACCCAGTTTTCTGACTACTTGAATATCAGAGATAATGCTCTCATCATTAATATGTCTTATTTTGAAAACACTAGTAAGAGAGCTGGTTGAATGCTAACCGATAGAATGGTACTTGCCTGTTGGATAAGGATGGATGGTAAGCTTATCTACCATGAGGACTGAGAGGTGCTTTGTTGCACCCATTACAGTGGCTTGTGTGTTAATCCAAAAACCAATGACAAATGCCTGAGGCTTCAGTAACCTTTCCACCAAAGACATGTGTGGGATTACAGAATATATTTTCTCAAGTATGACTGGAGACAGTTATCTTGCATATACTTTGTCCACGCCCCCTCATTTTGTTAAAATAACTGCTTAAGTTGCACACCCAGAAGACCTCTCTTCTTTGGGGTATCACTGTCAGAAGTGGTAGCAGTACACAGCAAGGAAGTTTATTCCAATCCAATCCAGACTTCTTTCTTCTTCCTTCCAGAAGAACACCTAGGTAGGTGTACTCCAGAGTGGTTCATTTTTAAGAAACAATATTTTTCACAGAAAATGAACAACAGAATAATAGAAGGAAAAAATACTTCATCACTGGTGATGACACTTCCAAATTATTTAAATATATAAGCATATCATCTCTGTTCAGAATTTTGATCTCACCTACATTCTTCCACTGAAAGAACTGCAGTTATGTTTAATAATTCATCTGTCTTTTTTCCTAGTTAAGGATGAACCACTGAACTGACATTTCAGAGACAACAGTAGAAAGGAAGATGATTATCTGGAGAAAAAATGAGGACTCTAAAGAGAGAAACTGTTCAAACATCCCTGCATAATGTCAGTGCAGAACATTACTGGAAAAATCCCTTACGGTGGCCAAGACTCAATTCAGCATGACAAGCAATAAACCCTATATAATATTTGAGCTCTAACCTTCTGCTAAAGCCCTTCTTTAATTACCTAGATATGTCAGATGATAAATCTTGCCACTCTGAATAAACCTGACATCAACAGATTTCTCCTTCTAATTTTCATTTTAAAAAGTAAGCCATACAGCAGCTGTGGAGTTACTGATAATGAGTGCTAGGAAACAGGATTACTCAAGTGAGTTAAATCCTATTTTTTCATTATACGCTAGATAATACTCAAAACTCGTGTCCTGAATAGATGGAGGACAAGTAACTGGAACTTACATACTTGATCCCTCTGCCTCTAGCTGAGGCACTAAACAACTCTCAGGTAGCATGTTTTTCCAAGGACCACTTTCATGACAAAACCTGGGATGACAATAGTATCTAGATGTGCTCATCCGCTTTGTTGTGTTCAAAAAACTTCGAGAAGTTTGTGGGCTTGTGGGCAAGTTTGTGTGTGTGTGATTACATGTTTAAGATTGCCTTATTCAGAGTAGGCTAAACTTGTTTTGACTTGATGAAGGCTATTTTTTTATCATCTAGTCTCCAATATTCTGACATCTAAAAATCCTGCAGTCTCCTTTGGGCCACTTCATACACTTGCTGAACTGCCAAGCTGGTTTAACTGTCACTCTGCCATGTTTTCTCCTGTTACACATATGTTGCTATTAGTCTTTTCTTCCCAAGCCTGCTTGATAATGGCACTGGACTGGATCTATTATAACTTCAAATCTGACTACACATATAAATGAGTTTATAGGTTGACAGGGAGCTTTGATCCAATAAAAATAGTGACTACTTTTCTCTGTCAAGTTCTGCTGGGTTAAGTTATCAACAAAGAGATCAGAGTGCTATAATGCAAAGTTTGTGGCTCTACCAGTAACTAAAAGTAGAATAGATATGCAACAAATTAAATTGGATTCAGTTTCATAAAATTTCATCTGTTAATTATTTATTTATTATCAAGAATGCAGTTCAGTCTGGTAAAAATTTGAGCCTTGATAAAATGATCAGACATTACATAGCATCATGCTATGTCTTGATTTAAAAGTTACAGAAAAATATCATAGCACGTAATAAATGGCTTAAAAGAAGCTTATAGATTGAGTATTTTTAGCTAATGAGATAGGTAAGTGAGGCTGATTCTACTGGGGTTCCACAGACATTGTTATATTCTGTATTGGACAATGTTATGAACTCTATGCTAGATACATTTAAGGGTGGAATTGCAACTAATGATGAGGACAAGTATTTGGTTACCTGAGTCAGTCTTAAATAAATGCATACAAAAATGCATTTTAATACACTTCAGTAAAGGTAATATCAAAGCAACAAGGAACTATTTCTATACCTACAGCAGAGGATACTACCTCAGAAAACAGTGATTCAAAAGCTGACTAGAAATTGCCACAGAACCTCCTTAACATGACCTTTCAGTCTCATGCTGAAGCAAAAGGGGTAATACTGTCCACAAACGCAAAAAAAAAGACTGTCAAGTAAACATAGGGAAATGGGTTTGACTTAGAATGCAAGAAACAGAAAGATATCTGCAAGGATGTGTCTACTTCCAGTGTCCACATCCAGACAAATACGGAAACGCTCAAGATAGATAGTTCAAAGAAGGGACAAAAAAATGCTCTGGGAGTCAGAAAACCAGTCTTATTATTTGAGGCTTAAGGACCTCAATCAACTCAGCATATCTGCAGAGAAGGTTAAGAGGTGATTTAGTCAGAATACAGGTGCTCATTCAAGTAAAAGAGATGTGATAGAGGGGTCGCTCAGTCTTGCAGAAAAACACATTAAAAAGCTCCAACACTTGGAAGCTGAACTTGGGTGAATTCAAGCTCGGAAAAGAAATGAATTTTAAAGCAGTAAGAGTAATTAGTATAAAAATAGATGTGAGTGAGAGCCACACCAGTACATAGACATTTTGTGTTACAGTTTAAGGGTTGTTCTTAAATCTGCTCAGTTTCTAGGAAAACTGAAAAATATAACTGACTTATGATAGTTTTTTTTTCCCTTCTGGAAATTCTGGGTTTTAAATGTAAGATACTTCATTGCTACTTAAAGAAAGGAATGGGGTTCTGTATTTTTTAAGAGGCATAGGCCAAAAAATGCAGCAGTTTGGAAACTGATTTTTTTTTAAATATACCTAATTAAAAAAATAAATTGTAATAGACCTAATTTTATATATATATATATATATATACACACACATATATACATAGATATACATATATATATACATATATATATATATATTCTTTCCAATAATGATGGTGAGTCAAGGGAAAATGTAGTTTGTTTAAAGTAAGGATATTCTCTTTGTACTTGGGTCACAAATCTCAGGGGAGAAAAGGAAGTGGCTATCCACCTTCTCCAGTGTATTTTATCAACATCTAGAAATGTCTAGCTTACATACAATAATCTAGTTTACTATTTATTTTCAGCTGCTCGTTACAGCCCTGCAAATTGTGAAGGCAACTTCCTAAACATGAAGTGAGTATGAATGGATAATGTGGCGGGGGCCAACGAACTTCATGAACGAATCAATACGATTTCAGATGAAGTTCTTTATTCAGGGTCCACTCGTTTATATAGCACAAGTAGGCCAAAACCTCAGGTAAACATTGGTTGGTCACTTCTGCCCTTGCAACTAGCCTTTTTTTGGCAACTGCCCATCCCACATCTCTTTGTTGCTAGTTAGCAAACTCCTGCCCCCATGCCCAAGTTACTTCATTAACATAACACAACAAAGTCATTCACCACTTTTGTGTCCCACCCTGCCAGGGCACTTAAAGAAACAATTAGCAACAAATGGATGCTGTGTTTGGTCTGTGGAAAGCAACCAGGCAGCAGTATGACGTGAGATATCATGCTGTGGTGTTAACTCTTTAAATGTTTTCAGTGGAAGTCAAGTTAAATGTCACTTCTGTGTTTCAGAGGATGATTTACATATCTGTTACCAACAGAATATTTTACATGCAGAATTTTATGGGAGTGGAGCAGACACATAATCTGCAACCTAGTGATTGAAGTTACAAATCTAGTGATTTTTAAATTTCCTTATGCTTCATCTTTGCTGATATTTTTAGCACTGATTTGATTTATTTGCTATTTGACTCAAAAACAATTGATATGAATGTGTATACTCTGTTAGCAGACTTAGTTCACTCTACGTTTTGGTGAATTGGCACAAGGAAGTAGTGATGCAGTTGAGAGAAATAAGGGTTAGCAGAATTTATGTAACTTGAGCATTGATCTCTCTCCTGTATGAGTAAACCAGATGAGTTTAACTGTTTTACTTGATTTATGTTACACTATATTTTACTTAATTATTTTTAATCACAAGCTGCTCTTGCTGACCAGAGAGGTCATACTTCAATATTTCTGGTGGCAACAACAGAGGCAGAATGATAACTCAGATTTGACAGAGAGCCCTCCGGAAGAAGCATACCCCTCCTCAGTTTCAGAACTTTTCTAGAAGAAGCATTGTACAGGCCCACCGAAAAGACTGTAAATATTACTCTCCAAGAGGGTCCATTAGCATGGCTGCCACCTAGGAGGAGAAGAAGAGGATGGGAAACTGGCTGGTACCCTTGCGCTTTCCTCTCTCTCTCCCCCCTCTCCTTTTTCTCTCTTTCTTTTCCCTTAACAAAGTTTTACAAAGCTAATGCCAATCTTATCCCTAAGAACAACTGTAAAAGTCAATTCCCCTTGGACCACTCTTTTGACATTATTTCACCTTAATTTAGACTGGTGGGTACTGCACATACAAATTTTACGGTGAGACCCAGGGTCTTATCTCAGTGACCTTGGACTGTCCACATTTGAGTTGTGACAGGTAAACAACTAATCTTTGTTAAAGAGCAGATTTGGTGGTGCACAGTCCAGCTGTTGTCCAGGGAGAATTCAAATGGGGCTCACTGGTTGTCTGTCATTGGTAAATGACCTCATTTCTTTAACAAGCCCCCTTGAGAGTTGTCCCAGCTCAAGGGGAGATCATCACTATGCAACTACACCATCTTGCAGGAAGAGCTCAAAGATGTCTCACTTAGGCTGTTATATTTATGGGATAGAAGCAATTGACTCATAGTCAAATTGCATACAATAAGAGAGGTATGTATGAGATTCCTTATACATGCAACTTATAGGTGTCCGCTGTGTTGCTCTACTCCCAGAGGGTTCCTTAGAGGAGTTCTTGGCCCAGCTGTGGATAAGACCTTTGTCTCCTTTAAAACTGGAAACAAACCACTGCTGGTTTGGCGAGCACAAGGATGGGCTGGGTATTGCATCCATTTTAATGTTGTGTTATGGGTCACATGAGTCACATGATATTGTTTCTGCATATTAACTCAGTGAATGCTAGATTTTTACTGCAGGAGTTTTATAAAAAAAGATACTATATTTTCCTATTTAATTAATATTTCTGAATCACCTCACTAGGTATCCAGGGAATTTGAAAACTTGCATAATAATTCCAGGAATATTAAGTTTTAATTCACAGATACGTGGTTGATTCGCCTTCCCTGGGGGTGTTTAAGTTACGAGTAGACGAGGTCCTGAGGGACATGGTTTAGTGTTTTGTGGGAGTGGTTGGACTCGATGATCTAGTGGGTCTCTTCCAACCCGGTGATTCTGTGATTCTGTGATATGTATGCTATAATAAAATTATCCATACATTTTAAGATTAGTAAATTCAAATAAATTAGTAATTTATTTGTCAGTAAAAAGTCAAGCTGAAAACCTTTCTATATTTGGACAGTACTAGGAAAAGTCCTTTATGCTTTGCTTAGAAACAAGATTCGGGAAACACCTAGCCAACATCCTCTTGTTTTACTTTTCAGGGGCAAGAAGGTATTAAAGACTGAATGTTATTCCTATTTTTCTTTTGTACTGTGCTAGCCATTCATTTATTTTCTATTAATCACAAAGAGCAATTATGTGTACCACGTAAAAAAAATGTACAGATCTACAGTGATCACTGTCAGTGGGTCTACATTCTTTGGAAAGATCAGAGTGACAACATGTAATTTCTTGATTAAAAAAAAGTTATTTCTGCTTTCAGTGAATATAAACATTGTACTTGTGCCAACTGTATATTGAAATAGTTATTCAGAGAAAAAGCATTTTAAAAATGCTCAGACTCAGTGAAGAAAAACAGCATTTTTTTGAGAATTCAAAGCCAAGCACACATAAAAGAACGAAAAGGATATAATATGCTTTTTGACTTCATGGAAGTTTTTTATTTTGACTTTGTGTATGCTAGAAATTATAATTGTGTGTTATTAAATATGGGCATGCTTCTCCTCCTAAAAACATTAATTTTACTCCAATGTACTTCCACATAAATCTCTGGGAATTTAAATTGTCCTAATAGACTACTGGGCCTTTCAAAACTAATTGCAAAACGAAGGTGTTTCAAATCATGTCAACATGCTCTAACTTTTGTTCTCAAATATTCAATGGGTTGAAGCTAAATATTTTTTCAAGATAAATATTTCTACCTATATATAGATACTTTTTAATAAATATGAGCCAAGATAAAAGTTCATCTCTATCTGTGCACCTATATAATTGTGGAAAATTAAGATAAATATTAGTATCCAGTACTAAGATTCTGATTTGATAGAATTTTACATCAGGTTCATAAAATTATGTCATATTCAAAAATGTTGGACCCAATGACAAACTTAGTTGGTGAATTTGCATTTTTTAGGTAATGAATCTGAAAGAATTAAGTGTATTCATAAGAAAACCTCAGTGCTGGGCAGCTAGATGTAACCTCTAGGGAAGAGGCAGAAGGAAAAAAAGGGTTCCTTAGGGCTGGTCCAGTATAGTATGAGATTTTAAAAATTATCTACTGGTATTTTTCACTTTTTTTTTAGTGTGACTTTGTAATGGTTAGTTTAACAATCTAAAGAAATTAAGGGTTCTGAAGCCATAAGTGTTACATACTGGAAAACAAAGATATGTTCCTGCCTGTTTACTCCCATGCTTTTTCCCCCTTCAGATTCTGGGATTCTCTTGAACATTTATCGGATTTATCAGAGGAGTACCTCTGAAAAATACCAAAATTCCACAGAATGCTTGTACAGGGCCACAGTCGTCAGTTTGACATTCAGGCAGATGCAATGTGAAGTGTTTTGTAGAGTTTAGACAAAAACCAAGAGCAGAGGTCAGACAAGCAGTCAGCACTTTTTATTAACTGGTCAAATTAGTATGTGCAAAATTGGCAGAATTGCAGAAAGCAGTGCAGAAGAAAGCTTATAAGGCTGCAGTGGAAGGCAAATGTAACATGGCAGATTAACTATGAAATGCAGAGCCAAATGAAGCCATGCTTCACCATTACTTCAAGAGCAAAAATTTTGTGGTAACATATAGTCATCGAGGGGTAAAGGAATGATTTCCAGTATTTTTATTATTATTATTATTATTATTTCATTAAAATTGTAGTTTTAGTTTCAAACCCCCCCAAGTATTTTACCTTTCATTTTTCTTTCCCTGGGGTTGGTGGAGGAGAGGAATGGGGGGTCCAACTACTTAGTTTTAGCTACTGAAATTGGCAGGGCTGGGGCTAAACTGTGACACTTTTCTGTCACCTGGCATTGTTTAGAAAAAGAGTTTTCTTCCTAGATCTGTATAAGATTGCTTAAACATAAAACTACAATAACCTGTTTAACAATTGGTTATGACTCAATATATGTAAAAAACCTGTTTATATGAGAGTTATTTAAAGTGCTCTACTAGCCTTACAGAAAGACAGGAATGTATGAGGCAGCTAATACAGAAAAGCATGAATTCAACTTGCATAGACGCCTTCCAGTGCTGAAATACTTTTCAATAACAGCCAAAGAGCAATCCTTGGAACTATCCAATAACATAGGGAGTTAGTAATTGGAAAGAATCAGGCTTGAGAGGAAGGATAATATATTGATAAGAAAGTTTAATGAGAATAAATCTGCCTTAAGGAAAATTTCATGGCTATTAATCACCATAAATTTTATATTTCCACTCTGTGTCCTGTCATCAGAAGCACATTCTATAGAGGTGGAAGTGCAGTCCCTGTTTGATGAATATGTTGTTTGCATAGTTATTTTTCTAATCAAATTACTTGCTATCTCCTATTCTGCTTTCCTGTGTTCAAAAAAAACCAAAAAAAGCCAAGTGATTAATTAAAATTTAAATATTGTCAAAAAAAAAAAGCATATTCTTTTTCTCAGCATGTGGGATATGAAAAAAGCAAGACAACACTGGCCATATTGACTTCTTTCTGTACAAAAGTAGAGCATAGCAATTACATTTAACAGAAAAGGCTTTTTTTTCAAAACCAACTCATGCCTTCATGTAGACCTTCTACTGACCTTGATTTAGGCTGAAGGTTCAGGAATTTCAGACTCCATAGTCTATTCAGTAATGTAATGAATAGCATGAGAGATACAGGTGACTGTTGAAAGGAAGAAAAATCTTTCAGGTTTGATGAAAGAGGGTCTAGATTTAATCACATAAGATGGTCACACCGGGCATGGGGCTCCTAAGTTTGAAAAAAAAAGATCACTTACAGATAAAATAAAATCAATTATCTTTATTTCAAAAGGTTCTTATGTGCACATATTAAGAGATCTGATGTGCTGAACCATCTGTCAGAACATCAGACAATTGCATTCTGAATATTATTTTACAAAAGCAATCTGATTTATAGTCCCCTTTTCAGGTAAACCTGAAGCTAACTCTACAAATCTGGGAAAAGAGTTGACCTTTGGGCAGGGGCAATCTTTCTCTGCTACTCTCTGTTCCTTTGAATAGCAACTGTAGTCCCTAAAATACTTAGAGTTATTTTATATGATTTGTTCTCAATTGCTGAATGTGATGATAAACCATGTCCTGGACTTCAAGAAAATTATTCTGAACTAACTGAAATCCAAGTCAACTTTGACCTCAAGAAGGGAGAATCAATTCTTAAGGGTGACATGAAATTGAGGTGTTTATGTGAAGATGTTTGCACATATGTGCAGAGTTCAAAATATTTTTACGTTAGGCAGAGATCTAGGAACTTAATGTGACCAAACACTGCCATTTAAGAATGCGGGATATGCCCATGGATATCTGAGATATTCATGCAGGACTGGTGAAAGAGGAACAGAACCTACGATGGGCCCACAGCCTTATGGAAAAGGCAGTTACAGGCCATACCAATGTGGAGGCAACTGATTTGAGCCTATACCTACTTTGACAGATTGTCCTGTAGGCTTAGTCAAATTTAGGTATTTTAATTTGGGGTTGAATCTCTATCTGCCTTTTTACAGCAGCAGAATTTCCTCTGTGTCTAAAGAGATGCGTAAGTATTCAAATTTGGCTTCTCTTGGGTTAAGAAAAAATGAAGCACATACAAAGCAGGTAAATATCAGCACGATAAAGGTAAACTGAGTTCAGTTTAATTGATTGTTCTGATTTCAGTGTGACAAAGCCAGGACTGAATTTTCATTAAAATTTACAACAGAATGGCAAAGGTTACAAAGAGTTCACAGCAGTAATACACTCTCATTATCAAATTCCTTTTATATGTTTAACCATATTCATTTAGCATTCAGTTATAAAGAACAGCAGGGTTCTCTTGAACCTGTCACTAGTGATTTATTAAGTTCATTTTAAATTCATTTGTTTATAGATCAAACATGGAGAAGAAAGGCTCAACAGTATTGAACACGTTTAACAAAAAAAAAAGAAAGAAGACTGGATATTTAACTTTGTATCATGCTAGGTTACATTTTTTAGGAGGGAGACAATTAAATTTAAGCAACTGGTTTGATCAAGAATAAATGTTCTCTGCCTCTTAAATGCCTCTGAAATCAATATGCCTATTTAGAGCAAGATAGTAGTTCCTGAAAAAAACATGGTATTGTGATGGTAGTGGACTGAGATTTCAATATGTGTGTGGCTTGAATGGTGAAAAGTTGAAATCAGTTCTGTTGAAATCTCGTGTCCTAAATACAGGCGATACATATCAGTGAATTAGACATTATGGATATTGGAATCATCCTTTGGCTAAAGAAGTACAAATCGACATCCAGAAATGTTGAGTCTCACAGTTATGACTGAAGCACTTCTGCCTCTTACTAGAATTATCCTTCACTTTAGAGAAACGGCTGGGAAAATCTGCTAAACTACCCTTTAAATACCAATGGTAAAGTCTATGAAAATTAATTAAAACATGGTCTTAATTTTATAAGGACTTGCATGGTAGTGAAAAAATAAAATTCTTGAAGAATTTAGAATTTTCATGAGAAAAAACACTTTAGAGACTTTTTAAAAATTATTTTCTTACATGCGCAGTTCCTCAGTTCTGCTTCTAACAGTGATTCCTGGAGGGAAAATTAATTTGCAGCTACAAAGAACCAAACTGTTCATCAGGAGAAGTTGATGATGTGGGCTCAATATTACAGAAACCAATTTGTAAACATTTCAGTTTATCAGTTGGATGCTATCACACTGTATTTCTTTTGTTGTTCATGGGTAGACTTTTATTTGTTTGGTTTGATCTTGCTTATATATTTCCTGGTGAAGCTGGGACAATAACAACAATGGGACATCAGAGAAGGTATCGGCTTTATGAGAGTATGTTGCCTGTTTGTGCTATGTGTACAATTTTCTCATGGTATTTCCTCTGAGAACTTATGGAAATGTAATCCTCTCACAAAGAGTAATACAGCACTTTAAAACAAATACTATTTATGAGCTAAATGATTTTAATACATTTGCTTTATTTTTGTTCTGTCTTTACTTATGCATAGAATCATCTGTGTATTCAATTAGAAAATAGGTAAGTATTTTGGTGTAAAAACGTGAGTATTTTAAGACTAGTACAATAACAGGTCATTAAAATTATAGTTCAAAATAGGCTGAAATAAAACTCCCACACTATTTTTGCAAGATTTGACATAGAGGGGAAAAAGCTACTTGAAATACAGCTGTAAATTAATGCTATTAAGAAAACAATATCTATAAATATATGGAGAGAAAACATTGCTTAAATTTTATAATAGATGCTAGTATATAGCTAGACCTTTCTCCTGCAGCATGTAACACAACAGAGTAAGAGCAAAATTACTTTAAAGTTGGTCTCTAAAGTAGATTCCAGATCACTCATACAGAATAGCCTAGTGCCTTCTTGTGACACATTGTATATCATTGCTAGCCCATCAAAACATCTCCTCTACCCCTTCCCATCACACTCCCATTATATCAATAGTAAGATTAATGTCAAATACCTAACCTCGCTACTTTTTTCTCTCTCCAGTGTCCTACATGTATAAAAATACCAGTTCTGGTTTCTTCAGTTCTGGGCAAATTTTGCAGCAGTACATGCCTGAGAGTGTGGTTTTATTTTAAAGGATAAATGATTCACCATGTTACTATCTCAAAAACACTTCAAGTTGTTTTTAGAATTATTCAAATATGTCCTTGTTTGAATGTATACCTGTGGCTTTTATCTCTGTATTTCAGTGGGATTCTTAGCTCAAAGTACAGTGATATGTATTGTAGTGCTTTATTAATGTCATAAATTTTACAACAGGGAGAAACCACTTCAAAGAGCAACTGCTAACAGCACAGAAGTTTTAAAAAAATGTTATGTGCTCTTGCTGTTTATCTCAGTTTGAATTACACTGTAACAGAAAAGAACAGTCAGTGATTAATTTGAAAAGAATGAGACCTCCTGGAGAAATTATATTTTTACTCACCCTATGGCAAAATGTAAAAAAAAAAGAGAAAGAAAACGGATGTGAAAGCAAAAAAAAATGTAATACCCATGCTTTTCAAAATACACAAAAATACAGTGTGCAATGTTGTGAAAGCATAGAGCTATTTAAAAAAAAGATCATAAGTGCTCATTTACTTCATGAATAATGAGCAAAGGAAGCATCATTTCATAACAGCTCATTCAAATAAGGGCTTAAGTTAAACACATATAGAATATAGNTAGGCTGAAATAAAACTCCCACACTATTTTTGCAAGATTTGACATAGAGGGGAAAAAGCTACTTGAAATACAGCTGTAAATTAATGCTATTAAGAAAACAATATCTATAAATATATGGAGAGAAAACATTGCTTAAATTTTATAATAGATGCTAGTATATAGCTAGACCTTTCTCCTGCAGCATGTAACACAACAGAGTAAGAGCAAAATTACTTTAAAGTTGGTCTCTAAAGTAGATTCCAGATCACTCATACAGAATAGCCTAGTGCCTTCTTGTGACACATTGTATATCATTGCTAGCCCATCAAAACATCTCCTCTACCCCTTCCCATCACACTCCCATTATATCAATAGTAAGATTAATGTCAAATACCTAACCTCGCTACTTTTTTCTCTCTCCAGTGTCCTACATGTATAAAAATACCAGTTCTGGTTTCTTCAGTTCTGGGCAAATTTTGCAGCAGTACATGCCTGAGAGTGTGGTTTTATTTTAAAGGATAAATGATTCACCATGTTACTATCTCAAAAACACTTCAAGTTGTTTTTAGAATTATTCAAATATGTCCTTGTTTGAATGTATACCTGTGGCTTTTATCTCTGTATTTCAGTGGGATTCTTAGCTCAAAGTACAGTGATATGTATTGTAGTGCTTTATTAATGTCATAAATTTTACAACAGGGAGAAACCACTTCAAAGAGCAACTGCTAACAGCACAGAAGTTTTAAAAAAATGTTATGTGCTCTTGCTGTTTATCTCAGTTTGAATTACACTGTAACAGAAAAGAACAGTCAGTGATTAATTTGAAAAGAATGAGACCTCCTGGAGAAATTATATTTTTACTCACCCTATGGCAAAATGTAAAAAAAAAGAGAAAGAAAACGGATGTGAAAGCAAATACAAATGTAATACCCATGCTTTTCAAAATACACAAAAATACAGTGTGCAATGTTGTGAAAGCATAGAGCTATTTAAAAAAAAGATCATAAGTGCTCATTTACTTCATGAATAATGAGCAAAGGAAGCATCATTTCATAACAACTCATTCAAATAAGGGCTTAAGTTAAACACAGATAGAATATAGAATATGCTGTTATTACAGACGTCATGAAATTCACTCATTAGAAATAACACTAGCAATAACAGATTATAACTCAGATCCAAAAGGGATAAAAATCTAGGTAAGATTAGGTAAAAGTTTAAACTATAAAGAAATGTGAAATCCACTTCTGGTGTCTGAATGAAATGAGGAGCTTGGTTACAGCTTCTCAAGTTTTCACATAAAGGTTGTATGGAACTTGAAAGGTTAGAAATATTGTCATTTTTAAGGTTGTTGCTGAAGTCTGTCAAGTGACGTGTTCATCAGCTTCTGATAAGAAAAGAGAATGGGTCTCATAGGGAGTGGGTGAGGGAACTGAGATTGTTTAACCTGGAGAAGAGGAGACCTTATTGCTGACTACAACTACCTGAAAGAAGGTCGGTGTTGGTCTCTTCTCCCAAGTAATAAGTGATGGGATGAGAGGAAATGGCCACAAGTTGCAACAGGGGAGATTTAGATTGGAGATTAGACAAAGTTTCTTTACTGAAAGTCTGATCAAGCATTGGAACAAACTGCACAGGGACGTGGTGGTGTTTCCTTCCCTGGAGGTATTCAAAAAACATATAGGCGTGGCACTTGACATGATTTAGTATGCATAGTGGTGTTGGACTGATGTTGGGACTGGATGATCTTAGAGGTCTTTCCCAACCTTAATAATTCTATGGTTAAAATCTTCAGAGTAGCACACTGGACTTTAAAACTCTGGCTAATGTTAAGCCTGTGGTGGAATGGACACCTTTATATTCAACAAACTTTTGATTCTCACAGTAGTTTTAGCAAAGTTTTTTCACTTAAGGAATTCACATTTTGGTTAATACTTCAGTAGCTTCTGACCACACAGTCATAAATAATCATCTTTGAAATATGACTTAAATCCTATAATGATATTCCCCATACTGCATAGCCTCCTTCTGTATTTGCTAAATTGTCAGCAGACAGTAAAATTTAGAGTTGCATTACTTTGTCTTCATGTCAATGACTGAGCGTTAACGATAGGATAATGCTGAGAGATATTTTGACTGAAATGTTCAAGATTACCTTTGCTTTACAATAATTTCCTTCATTTAATGATCTTTTTGATTCTTCGACTGTGTTATTGGACGTCTTGAGAATCTGTGTCCATACAATTGAAATTTTTCTCTTAGGAATATTAAGGCAGTTAAAAATGGGAAATCAGAATGATGCTCAGTTTCAAGCTTGCATTTATCCTGTAGGATTTAGCCTAAAGAGTTTAACATCTGCTAATGATGTTTTGTTAATGATTTTATGTTATCTACACTCAACTTTGTTGCAGAGATAGTCTGGGTCATTGACACATTATATTGGAATGCAGAATACCTTAGCTCCTCTTCAAGGATTCCTGCAACAAACTGCACTATTAGGTTGTCATTAATTATACACTCTCAATGTTCATTTTTTCACTTGTGTTGATGTGTTCTTCATTGCCATTGTTGAATGGATAAGTTTAGAAACCTCTCAGTTCTTGGGTAAAAATGTTTTGTGAAACCATACACCCAGCATGTTAATCTTCTTTGAACTTGGAACAAAACAAAAAATAAATCCAGGGGCTTTAAAGCAATGAACAAATAAAACTCCCAAAAACCAGACAAACAAAATCAAAGAAAACCACCCCAAATCATTTTGTATCTGTCCTAGCTGAAAACTTCATTTAACTATACATTGAAAGGTAACTTCTATTATTGGCTAATCCATGCTGTCCTTAAAATTACTACCCATGTCTAGGTAAGTTGTAAACTCTCTCTCTGTCCTCACATCTCTGCACAAATAAAGATATAAGAACCTGCCATTTTGTAGGGGCAGAAGACAAAATAACTAATTTCAAGAAAAAAATCCCCCTTTTCTTTTTTTATTTTCCCTCAAGAAAGAAAATTTCAGAAACTGAGCAAAGAAACTCAAGCCTTTTACCTTCTTAATTGGGGATAACTGACACAGGACAGCATAAGGACCATAATACATAAAATATTAACATATTAAAGTTATGTTACCCCCTGCTAACCTGATGTCATTAGCAGCCAAGCACTCTGTGTTTAATGAATAAATTTATTTGTAATTCATGCCTGTAGCATCAGGAAAACTTGATTCCTTTTTCCAAAGCATCAAACACTAACAAGGACAGAAGTAGTACAGAATATTATTAAAATGAATCATGGACTTGGATGAATAGGTGATAACTTACAAGGAACCTGTTTTGATGATTTTCTAAATGATATTTGGAATCTGTCACCCATTTTTTTGATTACTTTTAGACTGTTTAAAAAACTGCTTTCCAATTACAAAATTACTGAGTAATTCTAGTTGGATGACACCACAGGAGGTCTCTGGTACAACCTTCTGATCAAAACAAGATCAACACTGAAATAAAACCAGGTTACTTAGTATTTTCTCTAGTCAGGTTTTGAAAACCTTCAAAGACAGATACCCCATGATCACCCACAACACTCCATGACAATGTTTAATTATTATTATAGTGATTTTTTTTTTCCATAGGCAGCTGCACTTTTGCTGTTAGAATTTATGACCAGCACCATGTTTCCCTGCTTCAATGGGTTTACGTTGTCTGTTCCTGTCTTCTCAATGATCTCTCCATAGGGACTGGTAGATTGTTATCATGTATCCCTGAAGCTGCATCTCTCCATGCTGAACAGAACTACAATCTTAGCCTCTCTTGTTAGGGTAAGTGCTCCACCTCATGAACAGCTTGGGACCCTCCACTGAAGTTGCTCTAATTGGGTGATATCTTTCTTGAATTGTGTAGTCCAAAACTGGACATAGTATTCCAGATGTAAGTGTCAAGGAATGTGTCAATTAACCAGTATCAAGTCCATCCTACTTCCACAGAACTACAGAGTCACAGAATTACCTCAATTGGAAGGGACCCACTGCACTGCCTTTTTGCTTCAGACTTTGATCATTTGTGTTTAGGTCTCTTGTAATCCTAGAAGGTGAAAAGAGCTTTCTGATTTACCTGATCCGCTGTTTGGTGGGTCTGTTAAGTACTTAGGTCAAAAAAAAAAAAAGTATTTTAAATACTTCTTGGCCTTAAGAAAGTCTTGAGTCATGAGGCATTCAGCTAGTGAGGTTTATCCTTCTGATCATCTAAAATATCTTATAGCTGTATATGCAGGAATGTGCATGCAACTGAGACAGATCTCCTCAGGCAACACAAGTTGGTGTGGAGTTCACGACTGGCACAGCAAGATCCTCCTCCCACCTCCAGTATGAAAATCAAACTCCATTCATGGGTCATTTAATATCTGTGTGCAGAGATAAGTATATTTTAAGCATCACTGAGCCAAAATTTAAAGTAACAAAATTTCCTTTCCATTTCAGACAGCTTCAATCTCTTGAAACTTGTATTATGCACATTATATTCTGCCTAATAACTGCAGCTGCAGGTTACAAATGATTAAAATAAGCCTCAGTAACTTCTGCTTCATTAAGGCAACCAAAGTACCAGAAAAATATTTGGCTTCTTAGACACTCCTAAAATATTTTTTGGCTTTGAACTCCAGCTAATATTAAGAAACTGTAAAACAACCCTGTTAATTTTTTCATTATTGTGCATTAAATAATGAAATACGCAGATAGGTTCTGATATAATCATATACATACACACACACATTTATATTTGTGACCCACCTTTTAATTGAACACCTGGCCAATTGAAAGACAGCTTTCTTTGGGATCTCTCATTTGCTTTAAAGTACACTTTAAATTCTCTGATTTATCTTTGCTATCATCAGGTACCTAAACTCACAGAATATTCTGTTGCAAATGAGAGGAAAGTGGAAATGTAAAGCTAAAACCCAAAGAACTTTGCCTACATAAAAATTGTCATAGTTAGAATATATAAATATTGAAAGGTCGGTCAAAAAATCCTCAAAAGCTATATCTGTATCTGTCTAGAGTTAAAAAGTCAAGTATTTGTAAGACCTTTTCATTCAGAGAGAGTAAAAGGTTTTTGGGGTTTTTTTTCAGAAATCTGAGCTTAGCTTTGAAATAAATTTAACATGCAGGTAAGCTCAGAGCAATATTATGCTCCAGTCATTTTTACAAGGAAAGGAAAAGTTGCTAAGTTCTTTTATAAATGCCAAAGCAATCTTACTATCACATGATTGCAAACTTCTCCCTCTGTTACTCTCGGCTTCTTCATTTAAATAGCTTTTGCTTATAGGTGATGTAGTCACATATCAGAAAAATTTCCTAATCCTGAAAAGTAGCTTTTTATCTGCTGTTTACCCACTCATGAAAATTTCATTTGAATGTAAATCATGCCATAAGGTTATATTTTCAATGTACATGTTTAAATAAAATCAGGATTTTTATATCAGTGGTCTGTAACCCATTACCTCCATACCTGAGAAGAATTGGAGTAAAAGTGGCTCTTCTACAGCAGGATGCTTCTGCTGCTTTATGTAGAACTATATATGGTGGAATATGATTGTTCTACTGAGCAAACACCGTGAAGTTTAATGAATATCTGGGACAAATGTAGAGTGCTGTGATAATTTTGAATAAAAATAACAGTATATAAATGGCTAATGGAAATAACAAGGTGCATTTTCATATAATCTTCTAGAACAAAAGAAAGAACAATTAACCTTGTAAGAGACTATTAAAAAATAAAGTCTTGAGAAATAAAAATCCTTGATTTTTTTGTCTTACACTACATCACCTTTACTTCTTTGCAGAATCAGGTATCCTCAGTATTTAAGTAATCAAGCAGTGTTGTATGAAAAAAAGGCAATAGTATAATGTATGCTATTTTTTGCTGCAATGCTAATTAGTGCTGAACTGTATCCTTCATTAGGAAATCTGCAATGGAAAGAACATAAACTTCTCTGAAACAGAGGTGATATAGAACAAGAAACTCTTTCTATGTCCCATCAAAGACAAGTCTTCAGATTTAGAAAAAGATTACCATTGGACGGTACCAGCACACACATACACAAGAAATCTGCTTTTTGGGTTTTGTACTGTATTGAAATATACAACACTGATTTCAAGTAATGTTTTCCACTAAATAAAGTATTCAATGTATTATTCTTTTCACTCTTACAATGAATATCAAAGTTGCTTCAGTTGCATATGTTTCCATAATTTCTGTTGAAAGCATGGCTGTGTAAGTAGCTAGGTGCACCAACACTACATTAAAGTTTCCTTTAGATGTAACTAGACTTCTTAGGGTTTTCCTGGGATAGATGTCTGTGAAGAAAGCAAGGGGTGTTAAACTTTATTTCACTGTTTAACTTCCTTTCTTGTATTATACATGTTATCACCTATTGTCTCAGTTCTTTATTATCCTTAAAAATTTTCACAAGCCTACAAGTCAGGCCTCTCCCTTTTTTCTTTTATTAGAAATATTATGTAGCAATAGCAGCCAATAAAAGCTATTAACAGTGTTTCTATACAACTGGATGACAAAGTACATCATTTCCTATCAGAGAGATCATTCAGCTTTGAGTGAATTAATATTGAGTTAAACTCAATTTTTAGTTCTACTAACATTTATCAAACCAGGCATGTTTGTCAAATCTGGACCTCCTAAGTAGCTGGACAGATGCAGTAAGTACTTTGTTTGAAACAGACTTGGATGTAGTAGTTGAGGAAAGGGCTAAAAGGGCTTTACCCTTCCCCATGCACCATCTGCTGCTTCACTGCTGCAATGCTACGAACTCACAGGTCTTCCATATAGTGTGCAGCTGCTAGCCAACTCCTTAGTGCTGTCTGCCACTAAAGAATAAGACAAAAAATGTGGCACTGTGCAGCACTCACTTCATCCTGTTTGTAGCTCTGTCAGACAGTGGTGTGGTTAATTTTTACTGTTTTACTACATCCAACCTGCCTTGGTATTGAACACGTGATAACTAGAACACCTACTAGCTTTTCATATGTCATTTAAACAGTCATTTTAATAATGACTTAGTCCATTTTTTTAATAGTTTTTTTTACTTCCATAAATGTTTTCCTTTTTTCAAGACCCTCTGTCTAGCTCTAGATGAGAAATTAATTCATCTTTTCCATCTTTAATTTCTCCTTTAGGAAAATAAAGGAGGATTGTTAATAACATTTAACAAGAAATAAAAGGAACTAATAATACTTGATTTTAAATAATAATAAAATGTCTTCCAGTAACTTAAAACGTATAGTTTACCCAATGCATATGTTCTGGTTTTGAGTAGGTAGACAAAGCCCAAGCTGCTTCTGCACACTTAATGGCTGTTTTCTGTGTTTATCTCATTACATGCTCAGAAAAGCTTTTTGGCCCCACCCCAAAAAACTTTTTTTAAATAGGTGAACCATGCAGTTTTCATGCTGTATTCCTAAGCAAAAGAGAGGATAAGTATAAATAAGAAAACTAAGAATCTCAAATCTTAAGAAGAAGCAAAATATTCAAAACTGAATTCCTAACCTACCTTCAGAACTGGGAAACTGTCTCCAGGTTTAATTACAGATTAATTAAAAAAGAATGCCATACAAAGCTGTTCAAAATCCAGATCCAAATGCCATGGTCAGTGCCTGCTGATTATTATATATGGTGACTGGTCAGCCCAGCTTCCTGCAAATTTTATGAGCTAAAATATTGGCCAGAGCCATAGTCATTGCCAACCCCATTGCATGAAAATACCAAGAACATAAATATCTTTATGGTCTTTTATTTGCAGTCTATAAAACCAGAAGAGCTTTCTAACATAAATGAAAATTAATTGCACAATTACCTTTCTCCTGTGCTGGTTCCAAACAACAACAAAAAAACTAAACCACCATCGAAAAAGTCAAAACAATGACGACAGCAAAACTCTAAAGCTTTTTCTCATCTTCTGTATTGCCTTTCTATTTGTCTCATACAAGTTTAACAAATCCAAAAGATTTAGCAAAACTTATCTTTCCAGTTCATGTTGCCAGTTGTCCCTGGAGATTTCTCAGCCAACTATACTTTGCTTATAACAAAATTTACTTGAAGTCTTCAAAAAAACAGTATTAGTAATAAAAGTATGATATCTTCAGTTTATTCTTTTAGAAGTCAGGAATTTCAAAGGTTTCTATGAACTGCAGTTGTTTCTTTCACACTGAAAATTCAATATATCCTCAATTATTTTTTTCTACTTACCTATCAAATATTTGGAGATATTTAAAAGATGGGTAGATTAAGTGCTTGGGGATGTGACTTAGTGGATAGATATGATTGAACTTGATGATATCAAAGGTCTTTTCCAACCCAGAGATTCTATGATTCTATAATAAAATACTCTTGTTTCAGTAGCAGTAAAGGAAGGCTCTTTCTTACAGCCCTGCTCTGAGAGCAAGGTTGGCAGAGGCAGTCATACAACATACATAACAGCAAATCACAGCCAGCCCAAGGATCACCTGGCAGGTCTGGGGTTACACTGGGAATTCAAGTCTGCAGTCCAGATAAGTAGGTACACAGCTAGTCATATTCATAGATATATCATAGCTGACACAAAGACTATGATTCAATACAGCTTCTGAGCAAAAGTAGGGAATTTGTGCCTCCCACAGCTTTTTCTCATGAGAGTGTGATCCAAGACCATACAGCTGCATCATTTGTTTA
>WAAB01006321.1:0-83366 GCA_013389865.1 Piaya cayana | reverse complement strand
CTCATGTGTAGGAACTCACAGCAAGATGAAACTCAGATCAGATCCAGTGCAAACATTTCCATATTCAGGTCTTGTTTTCTGTTTCCACTCCTTGAGACACATTTTATAATTCCTTAGGCTATGACTGCAAGCAGAAAATCTTATTTGCCATCAGGGGGGAAGTTAACAGAAGTAGTTCTTCATCTTTCTGGATGACAGCAGAGAAGACTGGAGAAAAATTCAATGTGTGGGCCTGGAATCTGATAGGGCCAGTATATCCCTATGCTGAGTATCCAGCTGGAGAGTGACATTAATCATGTGCAGTCTTATCTAAACTCAGCAAAATCTCTGGAAAGTCTCTCGTGGATGTCAGTAGCTAAAACAAGATTAACTCCAATGGGAACAAAAAGATGTATAGAATGACTTGGAAAAAATATTTTTTTTCAGCTTCTTTGCCTGTTACAATTGGTCACATGTTTTGAAATGATATACCAGCATAAACTTTGTTATGTCTGGTGGGGAAAAACAGAGATAGATAAAGAATATAATCAATCATTCTAAAATGTCATATTATGTTCCTCTAAGAATACCCTTTATGTTGAAATGTCAATTCCAAGCACAAAAATACCCTGGAATTTGCATCAGAATGATGCTCTAAGATATTTTCTGTTTCATTGCCCTGCAATTTGGATAAATTGGTGTGTCTAAGTCTAAACCATGAGACGACCTAGGATATTCTGCACCCTTATTTCCTCCAGCAACCTAGGAAGTGACAATTCCATTGGACTTGAGTAGACTTATGCCCCACAGGTCTCATTCAACAATTTTTCTGTTATGCTATATTCAGATACTACTGATTTTTTTTCCCAAGAGGAAGGATCTCAGGTACCAACTGACTGGCTGTTTTCATTTAATGAAATAATTTGAAATGATTATCAATATGGTGTCTCTACATAATCTGCTGTAATGTCCTGCAGTCAATCAGCAAATGAAGGGTTTTCTTCTATATGTAACTTTTATTAGTTTCTTTCTCCAAATACATTGCATGAATAGAGGAAACTGTCTACTGTGTGCACATTTAAAGATAAAATATTTTCTGTAATTCTCAAGTCTCCTTATATTTTGATTCTATACCATTTCATGAATAGTAACTATACTCTCTCTCGCCCCACAGGTCTCATTCAACTCTGTCTTTCAGAATCATCCATGAGAACACCCTTTACTGTCCTGAAGTACAAGAAATTAGCAAACCCTTGCTTTCAAAGCACAACTTAGCAGTAACATGAATCATGAAAAAAATTGAGTTACACACTGTCCTATTTTTATAATGAGTGCTTCAGTTGCTATTTATTTCAGTTCTGTTTTACTGGTCTGGTGTTTACAATCTGTACTGACCTTCTTACACTGAATTTCTCACCATTTGTAAATATTTCCTGTATCTGACTCTTCCAAGCTTTAATCTGTAAAGTCTACCTGGATTCCATTGAACTAAAAGCAACCAGATATTCACTGGCTGTCCTCGAATGCAAGTTTGTGTGATTAGACATTGGTATGATTGTGCACACAGTGTCAAGGTAAAGTATAACAAAATGATTAAAAGTTTATTTATATGAAACCATCATTTAGATGCATAGATACTGGCATGAAATATTTCAGTTGTCATAGAGATAGGAAATATTTTGTCTATCATAGAAATTTTAACTTTTACTTTAAGATACTATCAAACACAAATGGTATTGTTGCAACATTTAGCAAGCAACTATTCATAAAAGAAACTAAAGTCACCACTTTAGAGTTGTGGAATAGACTGTATTGAGTAGGATTGCATGTGTGGAATCTATTGGATCATACGTGTATATGTGTATATGTGTATATGCATGTCTAATGCACAGCAACTTAGTCTGGACTAGTCACCAATGGTTTCCTTTAGGAACAACAGAAAGGTGTGAATGCTTACTGGGTACAATACATCTCACTATAAAACTGCAGTTTAAGACATGTTAGAAGAATTGCCAATACATTTTTATACTTGTTCAGAAACTGTAAAGGATGAGTAGCTCAAATGTAGATAACTACTTCAGGTCAGCAGTTGGTAGAGGAATTGTAGTCAAGCTGGTTTACACTAGAAGAATAAGTTATCACCCAGAGGGACTTGGACAAACTAGAGAAGTAGGCCTGTGTGAACCTCATGAGGTCCTGGGTCAGAGTAATCCGTGGTTTCATTACAAGATGGGGGATGAGGTGATTGAAAGTAGCCCTGTGGAGAAGGCCTTTGGGGTGCTGATTGCTAAGGGGTTCGCCATGAGCTGGCAATGTGTGCTCACAGCCCAGAAGGTCAACCATATCCTGGGCTGCATCAAAAGAAACGTGTTCAGCAGATTGAGGGATGTGGTTCCTGTATTCTACACTCATGAGACACAACCTGGATTATTGTGTCTGAAATCCCCAAAATAAGAAGGATGTGGAACTGTTGGAACAGGTCCACAGAAGGGCCACAAAGATGATCAGAAGGAGCACCTCTCCTGTGACGGAGGAAATGGGACATCACACAGACACTATTATGATCCAAGTGAGCCAGTTTATTGAAATTCATAACAGATTCTTATACCTTACACGATTAATACAGGCTACTGTTTAGCAAACTGATTCGACAATTCTTCTGTGGCAACAAGCGATCAATTTGTTACATGAATTCTATGCTTTCCCATGAGAAACAGCTGTGTGAGTATTCTAGCACACAGCTCGATAGACTACAAAGTAACAACTCAAGGTCTACCAAAGAAAAGTTACTAGTGAGAAACAAGAGAAGCATTATAGTAGAACAATCGCTTAATGTTGTAAAAGAAACTTTGAGCCTGTATAAGCCTTTGTATTCGTGGTGCATACGTGTGAAACTATGCATACAGAGCTGCAAAGCCTTATGTCTTTATTTCATTTAGCCTAAGTTGTTCAGTGCTTGGAGATGCTCACTAAATGGCCTCTGGTCTGTAGTCACCCATTACTCCTTTGAGGACAGGTTGATAGGGTTGGAGTTGGTCGGCCCAGAGAAGAGAAGGCTCTGGGGAGATCTTATGGCAGCCTGAAAGGGACCTACAAGAAAACTGGGGAGGGACTTTTTAAAAGTGCATGTGGTGATAGGATGAGGGGTGATGACTTTAAATTTGAAGGGGGAAAATTTAGATCAGATATTAGGAAGAAATTCGTCATGATGAGAGCGATGAGACACTGGAACATGTTGCCCAGGGAAGTTGTGGTTGCTCCATGCCTGGAAGTGTTCAAGACCAGGTTGGATGGAACCTTGAGCAGTCTGGTCTAGTGGGAGGTGTCCCTGCCTTTGGCATGGGAGTTGGAACTAGATTATCTTTAAGGTCCCTTCCAATGCAAACCACTCTATGATTCTATGAACTAGGATATGGTTAATGAAGTATATAACTGGGAAAACTGAAGTATTTTAGAATGGAGACATGGAAGAAGAAGGAAAGATAGATGGAAAAGAAAATTACCTACAACAACCAATATCAATTATTTCATTTTAATTCCATGGGAACTAGCTGAAGAGGTGAAGATACGAGTCTGGTCAGCTTTGTATTATGGCAATTATCTGTTCATATAATTCCAGCTCATCACCTCTTTACAACTAAGCACACAAACTCAGAATATCTGGTATGCTATAGCATTTTCCTTTGAACCAAGTTTTCTGAAAGTCAAGCCCATAGCGGAGTCTAAGGGAGTACCAAGAAACATGTTAGTTAGTTAGGTATTTGCACTTATATCTTCACCCAACACAAACTTCTCACCAAAAAAAAACCCCCACAACTGAAGTTTGTGTTTTTACTGGTTTATGATTCAGAAATCTGTAGTGAAACAGAAAACATCGTAGTATCTTTTGTGCATGTGTATTCATGAGTAAGCTAATATGTAGATTGCTACATAGCTTGCTTATTTTAGTGCATATGAGCTCAGCTGGTAAAATTCTCACAAGGAACTCTATGCAGGGAAAAGAACTGCAGCTTCTCTGGGAAGTACCTTCAAGTTACAGTACAAATTGACTGCTTGGTTACTTGTACCCCAGGAAATTATAAAGTCAAACAAGACATTGACGCAAATGCAAAACTAACAGTTGGTTGAGTAAAAAATACATTAGAAGACTAAAATTAATTTTCTTTAGAATTCAAACAGCAGAGCTTGAAGCTATTGCAGGATACATTAGTGGTAGATGAACTGATTTTAAATGTCTTTAAAGAAAAGGAGATTTTAAAAATAAAATAAGATGCATATGTTGTATAAAAACTATGCCAGATACTCTTGGTTATTCTGGCAATGAACAACTAGCCTTTATCCCTAGGGTGGAAGTCCTTGGTTTACAGAAAAATCAAAAATTTTGTTCCAAAAATTCTTCAAGAATTTATAGAGAAGAGATGAGGGAATACAAACAAACAATAGTCAGATGCCAAGCCATATGTCAGACATACTCCCTGGGAGATCTTAATCCCATATACCCGTAACATGTGAAAAGTATAAATGATTGGAAGAAAGAGAACTGATACTGTTAAAAAAAATATAAAAGAAGAATTAAAAAGAAAGTCTTCGGTGATGTTCTTAATATTGGTTATCATTGAGGAAAAATCATATTCACAAAAATCATTCTATTCCTAATATATTGATATAATTTATTTCCTAATTGTACTCTCTACTGTATTGGTTAACTGATATATCTAACTTATGTTATCTCCTAATTAAAACACAATATCTGTTATTTAATTCTGACAAACAGAAATTGTTGACTCAGTTCAAGCTTGCAACCCAAGGGCAGAATGCGGTCCGTTGTTCTGAAACCACTGCCAAGGAGGTTGACTTAACTGGTGTTAAAAACTATTCCTGATTTTTTATAATCACAAAATATGTTAGTAAAAAACATTATATAGCATGATATTAGTTTTACTTTTTTTAAGAGTTCACATTTGAACACTATTATGTCTATTATACATTTGTAAACTTATACTAACCCTTTCAAATATTCTTTGGCAAAATTCACACTGACTTAAAATATTTAATTGACATGTTTATTGTCCCTGTCAGTGGAACTCAGCTACTCTCAGGTTTAAATGTATAAACATCACAGTTCTAATAACGAGAAGTAGCAAATAGTCTAGTTTATGTTGAGTAGTGTACTCACTGAATTGTAATTTTAGTCAGTCCAAAATAATTTGCACATGTGAAAGATATTCAGAAAATATTTTAGCTAAAATGATAATTAAAATTCTACAGTAGATAGTTTTTTTTTTCCTTTCCTTTTTCCCCCCTTTCTGTTCCTCTCCTCCATCTCCCAGGAACCAAGGAAAACTGAGAAAATAAGAAGAGATGTCCCTTCTGCACTACACAGGATACAGAATAAGACACCCTTAGGCAGCATGTAAAAAGGTAAAGGTGAAAACCCTTATTGTGTTAGGGAATAACTGATTATCTCGGTTCCCAAGAATATTTACTGTGCTTCAGGGTACATAGGGGTGATTTTCTTTCCTATCACAGTTGTTTGTTTCTGACTTAAATAATTAACTATTTTGTGGAGAATGGATGGGAATCACAATTTGTCATTTATCAGCAGACTGCAATAACCACCATTATGGAGGAATTACCTTTTCTTCTTTCCAGTCTGGAGCTGTTCTGAATTATCTGGCAGTATTTATTTAGCAGGGAATTTTCACCCTAGTGTTTATTTAGTAAGCAAATACTAAAGTATTTCAACTGCTCTCACTGGTAATTCTTGTCCCAGAGCATTAGTCTTTGTCTTGCATACTTTTGTGGCAAAAGACAATTCAATTCTGCTTCTGCCCTAACTGACACAAAACAGAGGGTCTTGACCCTGAATTTTTCTAAGAACTAGTTTCAGATCAGTAGCTCCCACTGCAAGGAAACAGATTGTTTTTCATTTTAGGAAGCCCACAGGAAAAAATCAGTTCTCCGTGCCAATTAATAACAAAGCAGACGAAAGAGGCATTTACAACACACCCATTAATGTTAATTTCTATACAAGGTATTAAGTATTATCTTCAAAGCATATTGCCTAACTGACAAATGAATGTGACACCCATTGAAAATTATTAGGATACTTGTGAAAATCTTGAGTGGAATCAGGTTTGTATAGCATCTTTAGACTGCAAGACTGCATCCACATGTTCAGGGTGAGTTCCAAACAAAAGCTCGAGCTTTTGAAGCTTTTGAAGAAGCTGTATTCTTGAAGATAAAACCTAAAATATTTTTTAAATCCTGATTTTCCATAATGATAAGAATTTTCTTCAACACTCATCTGCTTGAGCACAAAAAATGTCACACTGTTTTTCATGCTTTTCACAAACAATGTAGAAAACACAAGTAAACATTTCCTAAGAGATAAAGTTTTCAATATTTTTTTAAAATCACAGAGGATACTGCAGTTGTATAAAAATGCTACAAGGAACATATAACTGGACAGGATCTCCTGGGCTAGACAGTCTCTTGCTCTTTTATGAAATCATATTATCACTGTGTCATGATCCACCAAGAAATCAGTTAGTAGCCTCTCTTAAACTTTTTGGTATTCCAGTTCTTCATGCTCTGACAGCTCTTAATTTTCTTCTAAAGAGACTGACTTTGCCACAGACAAAGAGGTAGCTATTAGTAAAAAGCAAGGGGTGCTGTGAAAGACAAGAAAGCAACCCTTATTCGACTACTGGTTTTCTTATCAGGTATGACAACTTTCAGTTTGCATTACTTTAAAAGTTTCTTTTATATTATCCCTTCAAAAGGTGTAGAAATCTCATGATTTTCTTTCTATGAACACTTGCAAGTGAAGCAAGACAAACTGGGTAACTGGAGCATTTCAATGAAACTTATCAGGGGAGGATTTGTTGTTACTTTTGATAGTGTGTAATGTCATATTATCAGGCTATGAAAATGGAAGAAAATGTTAAGAAATTGGAAAACATTTAAAATAAAAACTTCTGTGTTTCTGGATAGAAGACTGTTAAGGTTCTTTCCCTCTTATTACTCTTGTATTTAGATCTCTGTCCTTGATGACAAAATATGATTATTCCCTAGTGCTTAAGAAAACAAACACCAGAAAAAAAGCTATGTAAAATCAGCATATAATAGCAATGCAGAGCAGGAACATTTAGTGTATGGACCAAGAGATGTACCCCTTAAAGTAACTTACTTGGAGTAAATGACTAAAAAATATGGGAAGATTTTTCTTTAATAAATTATATGAATTCAATTGTGTTAACATTGGACAAATGGAAAATTCATATCATATTACTCATTTGAGAAAGAGTTATCTTTTCCTCTGACATCAGTGCAGATGAAAAATTCACTAAAACAAATGGGAATATATGCTTCTAGTGTTGGTTTTATCAGGCAGAGTGACCCTGTCACTGCTCTTCTTCAAGGTGAGTTGCTTTGGCAGATGGTTGCCTAGTGAGACAGAGAAGATTACAGTAGGGTAGATCATGCCAGAGGTTCTCAGGCCTGTCATACTCAGATCTGACAGCTGAAACATAAAAGGATGCAGTGACAGCATAACAGGAAGTCTGTGGCAAGAGTATTCCATCTTTTACCTATTTTTTAAAGTTTTTAGGTATGAAAACCTGTTGTATACTTTCACGACTATGTCACTGAGAACAAGAGATGGCTCTGCTGTGCTATGGACTTGAGAAATTAAAGAAATCAAAATGACAAAATAATAGTTTTAACTTAGTTTTGAGAACAGCTATACTAATGTTAGCGATGTAACAAGGGAGTGCCTACTGTAAAACACACATAAGACAACAAATATTTCTTTTTCTAAAGTGTTGATATGATGTACTCATCCTATATTAATTAGGGCTAGAAAAGATATATTATATTGTTACTGCACATGTTGTCTGAGAATCTGCAAAAGGAAAATATTCTTTTTAATATCTGCAATGGCAATATAATATCGTCAGCATTGCTATTATTTCCCTTGTAAATCCTCATATTGTCTTTCTTCTTTTTGATTGACACTGTGCATTAAGCAGACATTTTCATTGTGCTAACTAATGACATTCATTTCTTTCTCCTCAGAGGTTACAAGTATTTATTCCAACATTTATATAGTTTAAATATATTTTTGATGTAGCTGCATCTAATCAGAAAATGCCGATTAATTCAGCCAGATTTTAAGGACAAGCACTATCACTGAGGTCCATGAGAATTATGTAAATCCTTAATAAAATCCTTAACAAAAATAGTATCAACCATACATTTATGTTCCATGTCAAAATAAGATTTGTTTAATAAGATTTGTTTTTTTTCTGAAAAAATCATATTTCTTTATTTATTATTTGAAAAATCCATAGGATCATCTTATTAGAAGTTCCAATTAAATATCCAGTGAAAGAAGCAACACAGTTTTCCTTAATTGCTTTTATTCTCCTTAGTTGTTGGCAGTTTTTAATATCCAAATCCTTAATATATGTGTGTGAGTCTGTGTGTCTATGTCTATATATGTAATGGTTTTTCTCTTCAACAATAGCTAAATTCATTAAATTTTACTAAGTCCAGTTGACTCACCTCCTACAGTCCACAGTAGGAAGACCACAGTTACATCTTTGAAAGCAGATTTATTTATATAATTCTATCTTAGACATTATTGATAATCTAATCAAAATAACTTAGTCCAATTAAACTGATGTTAATAGTGATAGTCCAAATTATGTATTCATTGCAGCTAATGTCCAGTGAGGACTTCATCTGTCCATCTGCTTGTGATCCCAATATAGATATCCCTAAATGCACTTCCTGAATCCAGTTCCTGTCTGACACTGAGTCGAGTCCAGGACTTTCCCCATGCTTGTCCTGCAGCAAGAGTCGTGCGAGTCATCAGGGAAATTTAATTTAGTGTTGCGTAGTTGTATATATTTCATTATTTTCTAACTAATACTACTATTTTCCTTTTATTTACTATTGTTTCATTTTGATGGTTTAGGGTTTCTTGACAGTATGCTGGTTTAGTTTCTTTTCTAACCCACAGTTTCTCTCTCTCATTTTCCTTTTCCTCTCTCTCTGGAGGGAGTGGAAATTGGGATATAAATTCCACAGTTCAGCTATTGACCTGGCCGGGGTCGCTAAAACATCAGATCATTTACCAAGTGGATCAAGGAAGTGCAAAGAAAGCCTGGTAGCTCCTGAAGTCTTCTCTCTTCATATAAAGACTGTGACCTGTTGCCAGCATTTGTAGTGCCATTTCAAAGTTCCTTTTTTCCTTGGAGCTGGGATGACTTCTGGGAATATGTTAGGACATTTAGTTGAATTAGTAAAGTCCTCATTATATACATTTGTATTTTAGGATATTATAAAATAATTTTCTCATATTCATCTTCCAATTTATAGAACCTTCTTACTTAATGGTCCACAGTCCCTGAGCAGGTAATGCAAATCATTATAAAACTCACATTTCATTTTTGTTTCTACTTGGATTTAATAGTAAACCCATTACCAGTTCTAAGGCACTTAAACATTATGCTGATCATTGCCAATTGTAGTCCTAGGGACATATTTACATAGCAGGTGGAGAGATGCTTGGGCTTATTTTGTGTATTATGGCCAAATGAAAATGCAGGGTTGTAAAGCAATGCAAAGGTCCTTCTCCTTGGACATGATTACACTGTTGAAATGTTAAAAGGCATCTCAGATGAAAGAGAAATTTGAAATAGGCTCAAGACATGCATAGAATCAGAGTAAGCCTAGTACAATATGTAGCTATAAAAGGCATTCAGAAAAAAAGAAAGTATTGTTGGAGTTTGGGAAACATTTTTTAAATAAGTTCATAGAGAAGTATAAAAGTAAGAATATATTTCTCAGAAGGTTGTAAGACATATTTCAATATTTCAGTTCTATCAAATATTTTAAAAAAATACCCAGCATAGTTTGGCACATCAGAAACCCCAGATTGTCTTATTAGGCATTTTCTAATGTGTGAATTTATACAATTTTATCTATCAAATACACGAAAAATGTGATAGGAAGAATACAAAGGAGTTACTAAAATAGATAAATATAGCTGAAAGGATCAGAAGTGTATCCATATAAGCAATGATAAAATACTATACTGCTCTTCAAACAAAAACATTCACAGTGACATGCAACTTTTGACCACTATGTCTTCTTGAATACATTGCTAATAAATGCAGTACTTAGTAGAACCTGTTCATGTTAAATGAGATTTCTTGTTAGTTTTGTTGATGCTGCCATTAGCATGTAATGCTATGAGAGACTATGGCAGGCATTATATAACTTTGACTGTACCAGACAATCAAAATTAATGGAAAACATTTGCCTGGTGGATATGATAAAAAGTAATAAGAAATATAACACTGTCAAACTTCAAGGACAACACAAATTCTCTTTCTGAATAAGAGGAAAAGAAAAACATGGTAGAAGCTGTTGTTCAAGATCTGCTGTCTGTGTTCAAGAGGATTTCTTCAGTTCCGGGTTTGACTAATCTAAATTGGGTCAGTTGTGGTTCTGAGGAGAAACAGTCAAATGGCTAAGCAGAAAAGAAGAGGTTTTAGAGATCCTAAAAGAGCTAATAAGACTCTGATTAGTTCTAAGATCACTGAGTATGCTCCAGACTTATATTAGGATCTTTTTTTCTTTTTCTTTTTTATGTGGGTTTGTAAGCCTCTGGTATTATTTAACATGACTGAAAAGTTTTACTTTATAAACTTACTTTCTCATATATGAAAATTCTTTAAGACATTTCATAGAATCATAGAATAACCGGGTTGGAAGAGACCCACCAGATCATCAAGTCCAACAGTTCCTATCAAACACTAAACTATGCCCCTCAGCGCCTCGTCCAGCCGTGCCTTAAACACCTCCAGGGAAGGTGAATCAACCAACTCCCTGGGCAGCCTGTTCCAGTGCCCAAGGACCCTTTCTGTGAAAAACTTCCTCCTAATGTCTAGGCTAAACCTCCCCTGGTGGAGCTTGAGGCCATTCCCTCTTGTCCTGTCCCCTGTCACTTGGGAGAAGAGGACAGCTCCCTCCTCTCTACAACTTCCTTCTAGGTCCTTATAGAGAGCAATGAGGTCTCCAATCAGCCTCCTCTTCTCCAGGCTAAACAACTCCAGCTCTCTCAGCCATTCCTCGTAAGGACTCTACTCCAGCCCCTTCACCAGCTTTGTCACTCTTCCCTGGACTTGCTCCAGAGCTCCGACATCCTTCTTGTGGTGAGGGGTCCAGAATTGAACACAGTATTTGAGGTGCAGTCTCCCCAGTGCTGAATACAGAGGGAGAAAACCTCCCTGGACCTGCTGGTCACATCATTTCTGATACAAGCCAGGATGACATTTTCCTTCTTGGCCACCTGGGCACACTGCTGGCTCATGTTCAGTCGCTGTCAACCAACAACTCCAGGTCTCTCTCCTCCAGGCAGCTCTCTAGACAGACCTCACCCAGTCTGTAGCNTCCACCCAGGAGAGTGTGTGCCTGTCCAGGCTAGAGGCTGACAGTTTCTGTAGCAGAATGCTGTGAGAAACTGTGTCAAAGGCTTTGCTGAAGTCCAGGAAGACCACATTCACAGCCTTTCCCTCATCCAGCGGCCGAGTCACTTTGTCATAGAAGGTGATCAGGTTAGTTTGGCAAGACCTGCCTTTTGTAAACCCGTGTTGACTGGGCCTGATCAGCCGGTTCTCTTGCAAGAGCCTCATGATAGCACTCAAGATCACCTGCTCCATGACTTCCCCTGGCACCGAGGTCACACTGACAGGCCTGAGACATAGAACTTGAAGGTTTAGTACCCCAAAAAATGGAATGATGTCAACATAAAGCCATCATACAAGAAGGATAGGGTGTCATCCAGAGGGACAAACTGGAGAAATGGGCTTTAGTGAATTTCATGAGGTTCAGTAAGGCCAAGTACAAGGTTCTACAGCTGGGCCAGGGTTATCTGTGGTTTCCATACAGGATGGGCGGTGAAGTGATCAAAAGTAGCCGTGTGCAGATGGCCTTTGGGGTGCTGACTGATAAGAAGCTCAACACGAACCATAAATGGGTGCTCACATCCCAGAAGGCAGTCGTATCCTGGGCTGTATTAAAAGAAGTGTGGCCAGCAGGTTGACGGAAGTTATTCTTCCCCTCTGCACCACTCTTCTGAGACTGCAGTACTGTGTCTGGTTCTGCAATCCCCAATGTAAGAATGATATGGAACTGTTGGAACAGGTCCAGAGGAGGGTCACAAAGATGATCAGAGGAATGGAGCACTTCTATGCTCCTGTGGGCGGAGCAACTCTGTTCTTGCTGCCAGTGATGTTGCTGTGAAAATGGATTAAATACATGAACTGGGAATGATCCTGAAGTCATGAAATTGTACTTTTAAGGAACAAGCCTTCTCAGAAGTAGAATCTAGGACTGATTACTTCTCCCTAGATAGAAATTCTCATGTGTGACTACAGTGATAAATTTGATGTTCTTTTTGCCCACACATCAAGTGTAAAAGACTCAAATTGTATTGGTGATTTGGTGAGCATGCAAACTGGTTGGGTTATGGGAATATAGAGTTGTTTTCCTTTTAATTCAGGTGGATTCTTTCAAAGATAACTAAGCTGTCTTAGAGCCAACATAGATGATGAATTTCAATATCTTTGAAGCTTGCTATCTAAGTATTTTAAAGGTTAACTTTCTAAAGAACAATCACATTTTCTCTACATAAATAAGACTGAATTTCCAATATCAACCTGTATTTTCACATGTAACACCAAGAAAAAACCCAAGCTAACAAATTCTTTCTTGTAAAAGTCTTGAAATACTAGTTTGTTCTAAAATGTGAGGTAATAACTTACGTGTGCAGTGACTAATCACTCTGCGCATGTGAGCGTCTCAGTCTGAAAGAGGAAGTTATGTAGAAAGTTTACTTTCCAATGCACGCACAGCGTACTTTTCTACTCAAACAACCCTGTTTCATTTTTATGGAATACACAAATCTTCTATGTATAGACTTTGAAACTGGGCTGCTTGTTCTGGAGTTGAACAAGTTGTACAATACACCTAAATAATGAAGGCTACATTTAAATTAAGATTTTTTTGATTAGTAATTTTCTGTTGCAGGTTTTCTTTACTAGTGTTTTGGTACTTTTAAAGTTATTTTTATATATAAATCTGATGTCATGGTTTATTTTTCTAATTTTGGTTATGCTGTTATTAAAATCAAAGAAATTAATGAAAAATCAGATAAAAATTTCACATTATCTTGAGGGACTTTTGTGAAAGTATACTTGTTGAGGTGAAAGATAGGAAAATGCTCAAGATTCTTATGGAGACAATATACAACATTCGAAAAATCCTTATGTAAAACAAGTCTCTTTTATGAAAAGTTCCTTTCCTACACAAAGTAGTGTCACTACATGACTTGATTTATCTATTCTTTGTGTTCCAGTTTCTGAGAAAAAATGATGGCTTTTTGTTTTCTGTATTTTCTGTTGTATTTGCATGCAAAAAGAATAGCAAAGCCTAGAAACTAATATCAAATATTTCATACTCATTCTTCTAAGACATGCTGATATTGTGAATATAATATTATCAAGATTCATTATGAAATTACCATGACAATTAAAGTTATCTGTTAAACACCAGTTCAGGAGTAACTCTCTAATTTTTAAAAAATATCATTTGTCCTTGTCATACAGAGCAATGTAATTAATGTAAATTTAATTTGCATATTCTTTGTTTAATTTCTTTTCTTTCTTTAATCTTGTAACCACAACCAGTAATTTTTTGAAAAGGTGGCCTTATTAAGTGATTAACATTTTTCTTAAGCACAAACTAACAGCATTTAATTTATTGTTATTATTAGTGTAACAGTAAACAAACAAAAACTGTTCTGAAAAGAGATGGTTTAAAAGCAGAGAACTTTAAGATAATGGTAAAATGTGCATTATTTCATTTAAGAGGGCTGAGATTATAATAAACATGTTAAAATATACACACGAAATACACGTGCACATTCAGTGCTATTGTGAATCTGCTTAAATGGTTCTCATTGACCAGCAATTACTATCATGCTGCCTTAGATATTTTTTCTAGTCAGGCAGAAAACACAGAGTCTGGGATTAACTATTTGTAATGGACATATGGGCTAATTTATCTTACTTCTTAAGTATGAATTATTCACAGTCATATTTCTCAAACATACTAATTATTCAAAGACTATTTTCTGTAGACACTGGTGAATAACATATTCACAAAATATTTCTTGTGAGTGTATTTCAAAGATAAAATCACAATCCTGCTCTAATTTCTATGGGTATAAAACTGTGGAAATAAATCTTGCATCTGTGAGTAAAAAACCAAAGCAACTGAAGCAACTGGGACACATTAGGAATTCTCTGACACACAAAGAATTTCCTTGGCTAGAGAAGCCCAGAACTGAAAGCACAAATTTTTAAGTTACTGAATTTATTATTCGTTTTATTTGAATATTTTGTGATCGCTATAGAAAATTTTTCTCATTAATACATCTTCCTTCCAACAACTCATTTGTGAGAATATTCACAAAAAGGCGAACATAAAGCAGTAAGTACAAGTGAAAGGATTCATTGAGAAGTGAATTTTCACAGGAGATTTTTTGCCCAGATGGCAGAAATAACTGTGGTAGCTATAAGTAATTACTGGATATTTGAGCTACATAGTTTTAGCCAAGACTCAAGAGCTGAATTTATCAATGTAGTAGGGTATAATCAAAGTAATGATGTTTACGTCATTATTAGGTATTGTATTTCTATGAGAATCAAACTTCTATTGATAAAGTCAGAGTTTTGAAACCAAATGCTGCAGGCATAAATTTATACTTCAGTCTTAATTTTTTAAACCAGTGATGTGATACACGTCAGCAATACTTTACTAATAGGAAGTTAGGTTTAACAGTAAGCTTCATCACATTTATAGTCAGCATAAACTGCAAATTATTTTCTTTCCAAAGTACTGCCAAGATTTTTTGTTTAGTTTCATTTTTTTTCCCAAAAAAAATTTAGGATTTTCCTTGTGATCTTTCATGCTGTACAACTGGAGGCTGATGTTCTAATGTTATGTATTGTTCTTATAACATTTTTTTCCAAATTGCATGACTACTCTATGTTGTTTTAACTTGGTCAGGCAGACTTCAATAATAAAATTTATAATTACTCAGTATCAAAATGTACTCTGCAACAGTATTAGACTGTTCCTTGCTGCAATTAGTTGGACTGTTAACAAAAAAGATAACAGAAAAGGGTTTTCAATGAATTGGCTTGAATTACGTTAATGGAAATTGAATATTCAACTGCTTCCATGATTTGAAATGAGATATTAAAATCATAACATTATATCCAGCACATTAAATTAATATATGTAAAGTTTTCCTTTGTCTTAAGTTCCTGTCTTTCAAAATGCCATGTAAACATATCAATATTACTACAGCATTTTACAGAATATGTTTGTTTACATAAAAGTTGATCTTAGTAACTTGTGCTCAAAGACACCTTTCCCTTTGCCCCTCCCTTGGAACAAGGTGTGTTGATATAGATACAGGTAAACTATTATGTGTCCTACATATTATGTATAAAATGATTTATCATTCCTGATATTTTATTTTACGGAAATTTTAGTGAATATTTCTAAGAAACTCAGACATGACAAGCTGAAGGCAGCTGAATCTACAAAATGTGTATTAAGATATCATTTATCACTTCCACTGTTCTTCATTTCACATTATATCCTCTATGCTACAACTATATTACTATTCCACACTGAGGACGTGTTAGTGCATTCTTAATGGTATATCAACATTTGCTTGCATTCTTAGGCAGTAATTTTTTGTATGATTTATTTGAGTGTCAAAACCCAAACTGCCGTGTTCCGGATACTATTCTAATCAGATTAACTGTGTCATTATCCACAGGTATGAGATATTTCACTTCTAACACATTGCTGAGTCTAGATAATGAAGTTGTCACTTCTTTAAGCAATTTGTTATAATATAGTATGCAATTGTTTTATTATACATGAAAGCCTTTAACAGGCAGGTTACCATCAGTGGTTTGAAACTTGATTATGTGGATGACTATCAAAAATAAAAAAGCATGTCGCTGGGAAAGAGAATGGAAAGAACTATTTACAGCGTTTCTAGGTTTTTTTGATGTTTACTTGGAATTACAATGTCTTCAGCTAAACAATGTACAGCCATTTTTTAATTTACCTCTGATTCTACATAATAATTTTACACTTAATAAGTTAGCCTGTGTGAATTAAACAATTAATAATAGAATGTTGAAAACCACATTGATTTGTTTTTAGTGAGATTTTCTTCTTCAGCTAATGACTTGTGAGAGAAGAATAACATAAGAAGGAAAAGGTTTTCATGACAGAAATTATTGTCTAAATGTGCTGACTTCATGAATTTAAGACTGCCTTTTTCAGCAAGAATTCAAGCAAAGAAAGCTGTGGATCTTATCATTGGTCCAAATGCGCATTCAATTACATTTGAATATCATCACCCTTAGCTTCTTTGGCCAGTCGTATTTCAGTATAATCATGTCATTTTTTTAGCAGTCTATTCAGGTTTTTTTTCTTCAGAGCAGATTCATGTTGTCATATGAAACCAACAGTGAGCATACTTATGTCAATGTCTGCTCTGGTGGGAAACTGGGAATCAGTAAATGATTAATTGTTTATTTTGTCACCTATAGGTCAAATAGGATATTTCCTAAGAAAGTGAGGAAAATGCAGTTCAAGTGAAAAGGAGCTCTTTCTGAGAAAAAAACACGTCTTTTTCTCAATTCTTTACTAAAAGCACATTAATCCAAAGGAAATCGTATATGGAACTGTTTCAGCATGATTTCATTCCATACTTAAAATAGTATCAATGCAACATAGAGACAAATTGGCTATAGGCACTTCCATGGCAGGCAAAGGTTCTCTAGGACAAAACTAATTGGAGTCAAGATTATTACACACATTCAGAATGATTCTCTGAGAAGCATTCTGTAAAAAAGAATCAAGAAATTATTCCCCTCAGTGCTTGGAAAGCTTCATCTGCAATAATATATCCATTTTGGGGAACAACATTGATGCAGATAGACTGAAGAAAGTATAAAGTAGAAAAAGAAATTTAGAAGATACTGTCTAAGACTTGTTTTGCACAGATTTTTAAATTCTATAATAGGAGACCATATGGAGAACTTCATAATTGCCTTTTGTTTTGTCGTATGTTATGAACAAGATTATGATCAAGGATTTTCTATGTACTCTTAGGCAAGGTCATAAGGATATTCTCTTTCATTAACAGCAAAAATATCTTTCTGGATGTCACAAAAAAACTTTCTTATATTGTGACAAGCACTGAAATTGTCAAACTAGGAAAAATGTTGGAAATTTACCTCCTCGGAGATTTTTAGTGGAGATTTAAGTGATATAGGAGCATAAGAATGGTGGAAACAGTCTACTCCACAGCTACAGCTATCCAGGACTTAAGGGGAGACATCAAGATTAGTTAAAAGGTTTTCATGGGGTGAGTAGGGCACTGTTTTCATACTGTCCTGGAGGGGTAGCTGGAAGGGAGTGTGTGGCAGTAGATATAATCATCTCCCTCTTCTCCTTAGAGATAAAGCAGAACCAAACCTCTTAACTTTTCAGCTAAGTCTCTTCTAAGCAACCGCATTTTCTGAAAAAGTTAAGAACATGTTTTTCAGAGAGTGTCCGCCTCTTCAGATGATAACGCCTCATGTTTCTAGTTATCACCAAATCAATGGGGCACTGGTATGTAGACAGGTCATTGCTTATACTCATCCCCATAGAAACCAAGACCATCCTAGAGTTGATGGAATGTTGTAACTAAAAGGGTGAAAAATGATTGCACCCGTGTGGAGGAGCACACAGGATAGATGGTCCAGAACTGACTATTAAAGTATTCCATTCCATATATGTCACAGTCAGTATAAAGCTTAGGGATCATGAAGATCAAGCTCTCATCTTTGAGTGAAGACCTGGTCCATCTGTCTGCTTCTGATCCTGATCATTATGTTCCCGAGTGTATTTCCTGAATACAGTTTCTGAATCCATCTCCCACCTGCTGCTGACACCAGTATGGGAATGTCCCCATGACTGCCTTGCAGCACCAATGATGACTTACATTCATTGGGGAGTTCAACTTGATTTTACATACTGGTATGTATTTTATTATTTTCTTATTAATATTATTCTCTTTTCTTTTATTATTATTCTTTCACTAAAACTGTTCTACTTCTAGGTTCCAGCTCAGAGGTCTTTCTCCTTATTTTCCCTTTTACCTTTTCCTGGGCTGAGGGGCAGGAACTGGGATTACAACTACCTCGAATTTAGCTGCCGATGGAGCTGGGGAGGGAGCAACCTAAAATGGGACACTTCCCTAGAATACACACCAAGCCTCTGGTAATTTTTGACTCAGGAAATCATAAACCAGGACCATTTTTCTTGTGTTTAACAGTCTTGGATGGATATTTTTATCTGGATTTTTCTCATGAACTGATTTAAACAGTATCCAGTGCAAACAATTTTCACGTCTTTGTATGAACTATCTCCAAGTGATTGTTTTAAGCCTACCACCCTGCACCTCCATTGAATGTCTATATACTCTTTCCTAAAACATATCATGAACTATGTGCCATTCTCCATTTTCTTTGACATCTTTTGTCAGTCATCTCTTTAGCCTGGAAAGGCTAATAATGTTGGATAAATGTTTGTGAGAGACAGTCTAAGTTACAGAGAGTCATCTCATGAGGCAGAGGGTTAGGGTAGATGGATAAGCTGAAACTCTAAATTTTAAACATCACAAAACAGAGTGACATGTATGATTCTTCCTATTGTGGCAATGTTACACATTTTCTCCTTACTGCAGCCTAAACAGTATCTTAAATAGAATGTAAATAATATACTTACTGGGTTGTGATTAAGAGAACAAGAGTGTTACAGAGCAGCAAAATGGGGTAAATGGTAAAAGGACATAGTTGGCATAATGTAGACTTGAAAAGAACTTTTGGAGGGTCTCTTGATTTTAAAAATCCCAATACATAACATGCTTTTATTTTTAAGAAAGTAATGTCAATCATGTATCAGCCCCTGAGGGTCTTTAACATGCTCTGTGAATCTTATCATTCCAGAAAACATATCATGTTGTTAGAGGCCTTTGGTTGACAGGCACAGTGAAAGGTACAAAAGCAAAGCCTGTTAAAACTGGGCTGTAGTGTTTCTCTTATGAGTTTTGAATCCTTATGAGTATTTATGGGCAAAACTGTACTTAAAGAGAATGATACAGACAAAGTGTTCTGATTATCAAAAAGACCATTAGGAAGGTTGAAGCAGCACAGCAGATCAGTCTGTTTATACTTCCACAGAGAAAATGAAAAAAATAAACGAAATATTCCCCATTAAACAGATTTTATAATAGTCACTATCTTCTTAAAAAGCAAAGCTTCATTTCTATAAAACAATATTAAAAATAATCTTTAAATAACCTTTAAAAATTTTACAAGTCATTTACATCACTAGAGGTAAAACATTACAACTTCTTTAATTAATTCTTCAGCAGGTCTAGAGTATTGCTGCAATGACGCTGTGTTATTTAGTTGCTAAATTTTCTATATATTTTATTGTGCCTATATGAGGGATATATGGCTCACACATTGCGATTAAACTTTGTTGTTGATAGTATGAATTTGTTTTTACTAAGCCTATCCTTTTCTACATTTCCTTTAGCAGCATCTTGATAGTCACCTAAAAATAGACTATTTAAAAAAAATGCTCAAAAAGTATTCATGGTTAAGCACCTCATAATCATTAGATTCTTAGCAACACACCTATTTGATAGCATATCTAATGATAATAAAACTTCATTTACATGAACCTGCAATAATAATTATTTTTAGAACCCTGTTAGGAAAATATGTGCAATAATTTAAATTGTTTTCATTATTTAAATTACACATATAACTGTTTGGTTCTATTGGAAAACTATATTCCTTCAAACTGTCAATCCAAATTTAAATACTTTTTTTTTCCTTTCAGACTGTTTATCTTCAAAGAAGTTCAACTGGTTTAACATTTGTATTTTCATTTAAGAAATTCTATTATCATCTATTTTGTGCAAATCCTCAGCTTTGAAACAATGTAAATGAGATCAGAATGTGACCCAGCGAAAATGGTTTCCCATCAAAGAACTCACACTTCAAGCCGTGTTATGTAGCTTTCCAAAAGTGACATCTGGCCTCTTGGCAGGCTCCTCAGGCAGCTGTGCTGGTAGCTCAGAAATTGCTGACGGGTCTGCCATATGCAGTACCTGCAGTTTGGCTGCTTCAGGCTTGCTCCAATTCATTGCCCTCCTGAATAAAATTTGCTTTGAATTATCTTCTATCTGAAAGTATTGGCACACTGTTCCTTTTTTCTTTTTTTTTTTTTTTAATCAGATAGTTGGTCAGAAAAGAAGGTTCAAACTTCTGCTGGTTTGGTTTAGCTAGAGAAAACAACTCTGTGATATAAGAATATCCCCATGCTGCCAACTGCCATTAAAGAGATCTCCAGAACCTGACCAACAGATCTGTATAACTCATACAGTGCTCTCAACCATCAAGATTAATTTGTTTCTCTATACAGCCTGTATAGCTCTGGAGTGGCCTGGAATCAACTAATTTTGTTTCCCATGGTAGGATTTGGTGTACTTATTCATCATTTCATGAAAAATTTGAAAGCAATGAAATGTCAATAATGCTGACAGTATTTATAAACATAGGTTGCATTCAGGGAATATTTGGCTGTTTGTTATGTTAATAAGATGAAAAATGTGACAACATTTCAAAAGACTGACAACCATGAGACCACAAAAAGAGCTTTTTGTTCTTTAACAGGCTGCTTAGTCAAACTGTTTTTCTTCTTTGTCTGCACATCTGTACACATAAACGTCATTTAACAGTTGCATTCTTTAGCACCTGGAGACCCATTATTTATAAGGTATCAATTGTGCTAAACTCTGTACACTCATAACAGCAGCACCTAGCAACACTTTGCCATATATTAAGATGCTCTCCTCTCCCATTCCCCTTGAAGAACTAAATACCTCGCTCAGATTAGCACAGTAGAGATGCAGGAGACAATACACAAATGCTTTGCACTTGTTCTCAGTGTCAGTAGTATAAACTCTGAAATAATCTTTCTAATCCTTAAGTTCTTGAAAGACTTTAATTGTTATTACATATTCAGTAGTATATGTGTTAAATACAAAACCAGAGAAATTGCTTTAAAATATTATTTCCAAGTCAGCATGTATTGAGATACACACATTAGCCTGGAAACAGAAAATTTAGATCATACATAAATTATAAGCCCTGCCGCTCTGAATAAGGATGACAGTAGAGGCTGTTAGAAGTAAGTCATGCAACATAATGTTTCGTGTACGTCCTGTGTGATGGATGGAGTGCGGTGGGTTGACCCTGGCTAGTAGCTAAGAACCCACTCCACATTCACTTATTCTCCTATATTAGAATAGAGGGAGAACTGGAAGGACAAAATAAAATTTGCCTCATGGATTGAGATAAAGACAGTTTATGAAGTAAAGAGGAAAACAAGAAATATAAAAACAATCAACACCTTTGACAAGCAGACTGATTTCCATCCATTCTTTCAGCAATGGCTACTCTGAAAAAGTATTCATTGCCAATAAAATGTTCCCTTAGAAAACAGCTATTGAGTTTGCTTGTGCCAGGATTATAGTTAGAGGGGAGAACATGCTGTTTTCCTGAAACTGAGAATAATAGATGGAAGTTTTCTTGTAGTTTCATTGTTTTAATACACACACCCATTAGCTTACTAACCTTGTCAGGAATTAAACTGTGCATCAAAGCTTGTTATTTTCCTTCATGCACCCAAGCAGACCATTTGTTTTCCCTTTCACTTTTTTTTGTATAAGATCCCCTGAGTATTTAAATTCTCTTTTTCTATCTGCAGCAATGTATTATACACCAGAAAGCCTTTGTTTCCAAAAAGATCTTCCAGTTCTTCCCCCATGTCATGTTTTTTTCCTTTTTCCTTTCCTTCTCACTGCCCCAACTAGAGGACGATACAATCCCTGTCGGTGGCTCTGGGTCCCAGGATGACAAATGGGATTGCTGACCTGGAGAAGATGAGAGCCAGGAGGCACCCAAGAAAGTTGTCTGAAACCACTGGTTTTCCCCTGATCTCCAAACATCCTATCAAAAGCCAGCAAAAAAAAAAAAACACCTCCACAGATTTCAGTCTCAGCCTGGAAAAGCATTGTTATCCTTCATGGACAGGATTTCTAAAATGTTGCTCTCAATCCAGCATGTCAGTCCCAGGGAAGGATGCTGTTGTTCTCTCTCACTCATTCTCAAAGCACATATCAGAAAATGTGGGGTTTTTTCTGAATTGATCTTCAGAAGTACCTTTCTTTCTGCATTGACTGCAGTTAGATTTCTTTAGGATGCTTTTCTCTTTTTTTTTTTTTTTTCTGGACTTATACTAGTTTTTCAATTACCTTGCCAGAATACCTACTCTATGTTTTCTTCCTTTGAGTACAGCTTCCATTTGTTGAGGATGTCTTTTTGCCTTTGTTGACCTTTGTTAATGAGACATTTCATTATTCTGACTGTATATTTATCCCTTTTGGAGACTTTTTCATTTGATAGTTTCTGTTTGCTAGGATCACTGTTATTTTAACAGTGCATGCATGTTGCCAATTCAACTTCATTTTAAATAGCGTCCTCATTTCTGTGTAGTTACCATTTTCTACACTTCAAAGATATAGTAAATGTTGTTCCCTCCTTTAAGGATTTTGAGATTGAATAAACCTGCATTAGGACTCACTCCAGTGTTGCTTTTCTTTTTTTCTCTGAAATGTTCAATGTGGAGATATACTGTATTGGAGAAAATAATTCAAAGCCCTTTACCATGCAGGGGTTTTGCAACAAGGCTTTTCATATTATTTTAGACATTACCATTCCATTATTCCTGTTTAACCATAGGTATTTGACTGTTCTGCCTGAAGTAATGTATGGTTTCCTCCGCAAGACACAGTTTCCTCTGTGATCAATAGACACCAAGTGACAACTTCTGAGAAAATTAACACCTTAAGTGGGCTGAATAGTCTTCTGAAGATAGTAAGACATTTTGTGGACTGTGTGAAGATACCAGAGTAATTAAGTTCTTAATTTAGTCGCTATGGTTAAGTATGTAAGATTATGTGGCATGAATCCAGGCCTAAAATCACACATTTCTGATATATAAAAAGCAAATACAGAGACTCCAGATGTCAAAGTTATTTTATTAATTTCAGCCCTTTTAAAGTATTAGTTTGAAAACATAACCTACTGAAAATGCAAAAAAGATAGAATTATATCTAAAATAAATTGACATTAGTACTTCTACAGTCAGATGATCAGTGTTTAGATGATGTATGTCTAATTTATCTAGTTAAATTAAAAAACACTATCCATTGTTGGATTTATTTAAATATTTAAAATACATCATGACATAGTTAAAGTAAGGTTCAAAATATGCCAAGAGTAGCATCTCCTGAATCAACTCTGTATTTAGCTTGAATAGATTTGTGGAGCAAGCTGCTCAAAAAAACACACCACAAGAAACCAAAACTTAATGTTAAAAATATTGAACATGTCAGGTGTAGAATATCATAAAATAAAAATGTAAAAAATGTAGCAGTTGTGATGCAATGGAAGAATGAACAATGAAGAACTTTCATACCGAAAGAAGGAAGTTGGTAAAATTGAATGAGCCCTGACTGTCTGTAATTATTACATTAATTACATAACTACTTGCATTTCATTTGGAATCAGTAACAAAATGTTTCCAGATATTTGGTGTTCTTTAGATTTATCTGTTTACCTCTTTAGAGAAATACAGGTAGAAAAATAGTTGAAAAAAAGTTGTTACAAATTTGCTGTGAAAAATCTAACTAACTAAATATTTTGACACAAGATAAAACACTTCAAGATGTTCAAATCGTATTTTGCGAAAAACAAAGAAAAGAGATTATGTTCAGACTGCTTTGATGTTGAAAAAGTTAGATGTAGAGCAGACTGGCGATTTTCCATAAAAAGGTCAACTAGAAGACTGCAATCTCTTCTGTACCATTTTGAAATTTTGTTGGTCATTTATGTTTTGTCTTGGTCAGTCCAGAATGGAGTAGCAGTGCATGTAAAGTTTCAGCACTGGTACTTTCAAAATGCATTCACTCCTGGCAGGTCTATGGTGGAAGTTACATACCAAGAAAACACGAAGACAGTCCTAGACACAGCCCCTGTGTCAGATTTTCAGTAGTGACCCTCCAACGTGTGTGTGGTGGTGTGTGCTTTAGCCAGCAAGACATCTAAGCCTACTTGCTAGCAAATACACAATGTACACCTATGATCCCAGGACCACACAGGAGCACAAAAATTAAATCTCAGTTCTTTTTCTCTTCACAGCCAGACCAATCACAAACACCTATGTATGTACTGAGGCAATCACAAGACCACCTTTTTGTTGCACCATGGTGAAGGTTGAATAATAATGATCTATGAATTTATTGTTATCTTTTCCAATATGTATATATGTGTAATTTAATGTTACGGTCTTTGTCTTAATAGGTAGCTTTGGCTTCTCTGTTTTTTAATATTTTCTTTGTCTTTTATTCTTGGAGAAAATGATGATCTCCAAAGGAAAATGAGTTTTTTATTTAGTCCTTCATAGTTCATATTTCATTCTTCCAGAATAGCCACCGTATAATAGAGTAATCACAATGTAAATGTCAACAGGGAGAGTGTTTAAACTTTTAAAGATGGAGGACAAAGACAAAGATTTACAATTACATTACAGTTTGCAAAAGTTCAACAAAAATTCCATCATAGTTAAAAATCAGAACAAAACATGTAAAAAGTGGTTTAAAAAAGCCTCGAAAACCTTCCCCCATTCTGATGAGAAAAATAGATATTGCTGTTCAATCTAGGGCAAATGAAATACTAAAATTTGTCAAAATTCTTTGAGAAGATGTTAATAGCAAAATGATACACATAACTTTAAAATAAGGTACAATTTTAAAATAAAATTGTTAAGGGACAAAAGGAGATTATAAGGAAAGGTCAACCTTAAGTCCTCTAATTGTCCTCTGCTTGTCTGGAGTATTTGTAAATGGTCACTCTTGTATACAGAAATATCAGACTAAATGGACCTTTTGCCAGGCTACCCCTGTGGTAGTTTCTGAATCTTAGAGCTGTGACATGGTGAAGTACTTAACACAGCCAGAAAAATTTGCACCAGAAGAAAAGAAATAGTGTAGAGTGTCTACTATATATAGAGAGAATATATATAGAATGTCTACTATACATATATATAATGTCAATGATAGTTATTATTATATTATATATAATATTTATTATTATTATACTATTTTTTAAAAAACCACAAAAGTAGGCAGACAGAAACCTAAGAACAGAGTATCTAAATGTTAATCAGCTTAGTTTAAAATGAATAGTAATTGCTAATTAGGGTAAGAAACAGACAAATTATAAGGCCATGCATCCCAGCACCAGTTTGAGCACTCAGCAAACCAGAGCAACCTAACTCAGAACAGTAGTTTTGGTCTTGTAGCATCAAAATAACTTTACTGAGAGCACATCAAATTGCATTCATAGCAGAGACAGAAATACATTTTCTGGAATTCCTGAGTGAGGAACCAGCCTTTATCATCATACAGTTGTTAGACTGATCTCCAAGTCAAAAAGTGCATTTGCTTAAGAAATTTGCTTGCATGCATTATCATAAAAATAATGCCTCTTCTCCTAGAATACACTCATTTTGATTGAGTACTTGAATGGCTCAGAGAGTTTTGAATACTTAATTGAATTAATATTTCACACAAAATCCCTGTGGTACAATAATTTTCTCTGGTAGCTACCAAATCCCCAAAGCAGATCTCCATTTTTACAGGTGTGTAGGCAGGCAAAATATTCTATTTACATGTTCTTAAAAATATTAAATTGATGACTCTTCCAGGACTTCTTTTAATTATTTCTTCATATAAAATTCTTTTAAATAATTTAATTATGCGTAATTTTTTCCATATTGAGTACTTTTTCTTCTAGAACACATTTTTGTGTACTAATTACATTTTAAAACTTTACACCTACAGCAATCGTTTAAATAATCAATTCATTAATTTCCCACAGTTGTCATAGTAATCAATTTCTTTTTTTTTTTTTAAAAAAGAAGCAGTGAGTACAGCATAGTTTGGATATTACATACGTTAAATTGGTAGAGAGAGCTGAGATCCTTAAGTCACAGGAAACATGATCTCTTCTTTTTGGTCCAATTCCTATTGCAACTGTTAGCAGAGTGTGCATTCAGCATTGCTCCTTCAAGTAAAACTATATTTGAATTTTATTTTGGGCTCTTCATGATCAAATATATACGTGTATGCATGTTTGTATGCTCACTGAAACTATCGCTTAGCTCTTCTTCTGCCAAATAGGGGTAACTCAGAAAGTTTTTGGTAAAATATCTTCATCTTCTCAAAATAGTGTAACACCCACTGCTCTGTTTCAAACTGTTCCTGTGAAAACTTAAAATGTCACATTTCAATTTTGTTCCCTAATCAGTTCTGGAAACAGCATTAGTTGCTAGTAAAATACATTGCTACAAATAAAGTATTAACATTACACTAAAAGAAAAATGCTGCAATTTTCTTATGTCACATGAATATATCAGTATCCAGTTTGTACTCAGAAAAGTTTTCAAGTAGATATTGTGTTCCCAAAAGTCAGGATGTTAGAAAGGTGTATTGAAAGCTAAATTCAGAAACTCAGATATAAATAAGGTGCTGCCTAGTTATGTTTTTTATATTTAATTTTCAGTGAAATTGATGGGATTTTTGCAGTATTTATAAGGACTGTGTTGGTTCTTGAAGCTGACATAGATACCAAATGTTTTCATCACAACACATGCCTGTAGTATAGTTAGTGCAGCCAAAGGAAATGATGAATTGACATAGGAAACGTAGTTTTAGGCAAACAAGAACAAGACCCTTCCAAGAGCACCTCTTTGACATCCTTGGGTCTTCTGTTTGAAGCAACTGAGTGCTGTATGCCAACTATTTTCTTCATCAGTATTTTCTTCATCTGTCCACCAGAGAGGAAAATATTACTGAAATTTAAACAAATCTGTGCTCCAACAATTCAAATAAGATGTGCTAGCATGCTTATTTGGAAGATTAATTATCTGAAAAGAAAAAAACGTATGAATATGCAGATATCTCAGGCAGTAACAAAGCTGGCCAGCTATGCAGAAGAGGGTTCTTATTTTCTTAAGACAGAAAATAAGTGTCAGGTGTATGAAATGCTGCTGTGCAATTTCCCTTCCCCCCTCACTAATAACTGCTTAGAGAATCTTATTTAAGTGCCCAGGAAATATTTTTTCATTACATTCATTGTGCAGTACTAAGCCATTCCTTGTCCAGTACGAAGTGGCAGTACATATCACTACAAACCTCTACGCGGCAGAAACAGAGGGGTGTTAGTAGCAGCATATCAGCAGCTGATCTGTAATGAGAAGTTCCCTAGGGTACCCACTTCCCAGCATTGTAAGTGCAGCAGTTTGCATGTTGCTCAATTAATATGTCATTCCGTCTTTATGTTTGCAGTCTTTATATATCTTACATCCATGACTGATGATGTAGATACAACAGTACAATAAACACATTAGAAATACCAGATGGGTGGGTGGATAAGATTAGATTATCGTTACTGTCATCACCATCACAGATCAACCAGATACAGTCTGATTAAACAAGAAATCCATTTCCACTTAATTAGCATACCCTCACTTGCTCCATAGCTTATTGGAAGGTACTGTCCCCTGGCACAGTTTATTATAATGAAATACTACGATGAAATGCTACAAGTGCAGGCTTCATCTACTCTTCTTGTAGTATGCTTCCTAGGACAGTCAGCCAGAGAACACTAACATTATTTGTTTGTCCCTAGACAGTCTGTGCCTGAATCAAAATCCATCAGACTCCTGAGTAGTCTCAGGAATGGCTTCCATTAAAATAACTCACCTCCCAAAAAAACCAACGCCCCTCACCAATCTGAAGACTCAACAGGCAAACAAACTCTACCTTCATCTAAGATACTTAGAGGTGTGAAAGGACTCTCTTGGCCTAGTTGAAGGAAGACTTCAAGGTTTAAGTTTTGCAGCATCTTGCTGGCAGAGACAATGACTCAAGCCTTGCACGATCATGATAAGTATGATCATGATATTAATTTTTGGGGGGAGTCCTACGAAGAAGCCAGTATTTTCAGTATCTGTGCTTCTTGTTATAAAGTGTTGTCTACTACTTTCCTGCTGGATGACTAATTAAATCAAAGGAGAACATGGAATTAACATGCAAAGTTATTATATCAGGTTCTAGGACTAGGGTATTCCATACTTGCTGACCTAAACCTTGGCAAACGTTCTAAAAAATTGATCATTACATACAATTGTTTCTTAGCACATGTCACAACATTTTCCCCTATGCAACATGGTTTTTTTAACTCTATGTCTAGTGGTATAGGGTCAGCATAGAGATTTCTTTAATAGATGCTTATGTGGTTTCTCTTTCATGATTTCTCTGTTCCATCTTTCCATTAGAAATCTGTCAACCCATTTCATTCGTTTCATTCTCAGATTCCCTATGATGTGCTATGATCCTATGTACATTTAATAAACTGGATGTACAGAAGTGAGATATGTCCTCAGAAGGAATTGAAGAGAGTTTTCATATCAGGCAAAAGACTTATTTCTTTCTGTCTCTGTGGTTATAGGTATATACTCTCCATTATCCACTAATACATCTAGGTGCTGTATCTGGTTCATACTAAATGATGTAGTAGTTTTTTTCTTCAATATTCTGGGAAACTTTCCAGTTTTACCTCTTTCCCTTTCTGTCATAAATATTGATGTGTCATCTTGCCTGAGCCACAGACCTACCTTGAGCTAAAATTGTCAAGTCTCACTTAATTGAGGATTTCTGCATTAAAGTGTATAAATTTTGTTTTGTACTGATTCTGTGTGTATTACAATGCATTTCATAGTGTGTGTACATTTGTGTAAATATGTTGTTTAGATGTATTTCAGAACTGTCTATCACTTCATCAGGCACCTATATGTGACCCATTTTCCTGTTAGCAAATGCTGAAGTGGTGAAGATTTGATTCTTTGAATACTGCATGTGTCAGGGTTGCAATTTAATGCTAGATGTAGTGGGCTCAATCAGAGCATCAGTTCTATTCTGTTTAGCTAATTAAGACTGTGTTGCACCTGTCTCATTAGAAATAAATACAGAGAACAATGAGTGGAGAAAGGTATCACAACTATGTCCACAAGAATGTGAAAAGCAGTGAAACTTACAGGGCAGATCATCAGAAAAAGGAATCATATTTTTAATATTCTGGGAAAAATATTTTTTTTCTGCAGTTCAAGAGCACTGAAGGTGTTGAGGCTCTAATAATTTAAAAAGTAGGTCTTTTAGGTCTTACAGAGTAGATGAGATGCATTGCCAAAACATCTGCAGCATTCTCATCAGCAAACCCAACAGGAGAGCTCTACTTAAAAACTGCTCCTGGTACCTACAAAGAAAGGTAGGTTCCTGCTGAAGTTAAAATACAAAAGGATACTTATGCTTATTGAGTAAATGTACCTCCTCAGCAGTTCAGTAGAATATGCTTTGGCTTTACTAAGGACAGAATTCTCCTACAGCTGCTGGGTGAAGCAATATAATGCCCCTTAGTACTGCTGAAAGGGAACCCACTGGGGAATGAGCAGTTCCACCAACAAACTATGCTGATGGCACTTGTGTAATCCAGGGTACATGTTTATTCCCTTAACTGGATGCCCAAATATAAAAAGCATAATATAATGAGACCTGGTTTTTCCTTCTGTGAAACTGAGATATTTATGGGTTTGAGTAAAAAGTGAGGATCAGAGCTTGAAAACTCAACTCTCTATTTCTTCCTAATGCATTTTTAGTCATACTTGGATATCCAGTCCTCTTTCTACTCGCAGGTATTGGTAATTGATGTGATGCTGCTCATATTTTACTTTTCAGTAGGAGAGCATAGAGATTTTTTAATATAAATATTGATTAGAAGCTGAGATAATCATATATGATAAGCTTTGGAGCTTTTCTATAACCTCTTCATTATTGAAGAAAAATAATTACAGTACCAGCCACCAGTCAACACAGTAAATTATGGCTTTCCTGTGCATCTCCCCTTCCAAGTTAATGGTCCCGATTTCATAACACCATTTGGTCAGCTGGGGAAATCCTCCTTATTCTTAAATATTTCCATGGTGGGTTTTATGATATATATGTGGAACTAACACAGTCAAGTCACTCTTTTTCTCTCTCTCTCTTAGAATCATAGAATCATCGTGTTGGAAAAGACCTCTTGGTTCATCGAGTCCAACCATTCATATCTGCTTCTAAACCATGTCCCTGAGCACTTCATCTACCCATCTTTTAAATACCTCCAGGGATGGTGACTCAACCACTTCTCTGGGCAGTCTCTGCCAATGCTCAATGACCCTTTCTATGAAAAATCTCTTTCTGATATCTAGTCTGAACCTCCCCTGGTGCAGCTTAAGGCCATTACCCCTTGTACTGTCTCCTGTCACTTCGGAGGAGAGGTCAGCTCCCTCCTCTCTACAACTTCCTTTCAGGTAGTTACAGAGACCAATAAGTCTCCTCTTCTCAAGGCTAAACAACCTCAGCTCTCTCAGCAGCTTCTCGTAAGACTTGTTTCTCCAGCTCACTCACCAGCTTTGTCACTCTTCTCTGGACATGCTCCAGAGCCTCAACATCCTTCTTGTAGTGAGGGGCCCAGAACTGAAGACAATATTCAAGGAGCAGTCTCCCCAGTGCCGAGTACAGAGGGAGAATAACCTCCCTGGACCTGCTGGTCACACCGTTTTTGATACAAGACAAGATGCCATTGGCCTTCTTGGCCACCTGGGCACACTGCTGGCTCATGTTCAGTTAGTTGTTGACCAACATCCCCAGGTCCTTCTCCTTCAGGCAACTTTCCAGACAGACCTCTCCTAGTCTGTAGCACTGCACAGGGTTGTTGTGCCTCAAGTACAGGACCCGTCATTTTGCCTTGTTAAACCTCATGCCATTGGCCTCAGCCCAGCAGTCCAGCCTATTCAGATCCCTTTGCAGAACCTCCCTACCCTCCAGCAGATCAACATTTCCACCCAGCTTAGTGTCATCTGCAAACTTGCTAAGAGTGCACTCAATGCCTTTATCTAGGTCATTGATAAAGACATTGAAAAGGACTGGATCCAGCACTGAGCCCCAGGACCCTTATGACAGGCCTCCAACTGGATTTAACTCCATTTACCACAACTCTCTGGGCATCTCTCTTCACTGATAATTTTTTTCTCTCCACAAAAGTAGACAATAAACACAGGAAAAATGACGCACTGAATTCATTCTCTCTCTTTTCTTATTCCAAAATTTGAATTGTATGAAGTAACATTAGGCTATTAATTCTCTTCCTTTTATGTTCTTTTTCAGTTACAAGTGTCCTTCAGATAAATCCTTTTCTTCATGCCAACTTTATACGTGTCCAAAATTTTTAACAGATTTGATAACAATCTTAATTTCAATAACATAAATAAATTTATAATTCATAAGACAGCAAATACAGCCCTACCACTTGTTATGTCTGCATAGAAAAATGTAATCATAGATAAGAACCAAACTTTATCTTATCCGCAGTAGTACACTACATGTGTGCTCATTGATTAAATAAATAAATAAATCCCTTTAACAAATAAGTACAAGTTCTCTGATCTTGTAATGTGCTTTTCTGGAGTTATTAGAATGTAGTATATGCTGCATGCAGACAGTGCACTTACCTCGCTGTCTCCGCAAACTCTTGCTTTTGGAATAAATCCTTCAACAAGATGATACAACCTTGGATTCAAACAGGCGGCTCAAAGGTTCTGCTGAGAATAAAATCTACTAATTTTGAACATAATATGATGAGAGCAGTGTGTCTAATTGCATTTGCTTTGAACATTATAAAAGGAATATTTAGAACAGTACTGAAGTTTAAATCCAGCCATTAGTCAGCTTTAGCAAGAATTGTTATGGGAGTAATATTGCTTTCTTTTATATACACTATCCTGAACCATAGATTCCCATCCTTTTTCATCTGGGAGTAGAAGTGCATGATTCCCAGCAGCAAAACCTGGACAGCAAGCTGATTTAACAGCTTGACACAACCTAGACCAGATTTTACTCCTCCTTCCTTTTCACCTCCCTTTTCTTCTCTTTCCTGCACTTCTCTTATTTTATGAGTCTGATTCTTTTCAGACTCTCTGAGACTTAATCTAGGAAAAAAAGTGGAAGAAGGGGAGTGGTCAGAGATAAATAGGATGATGGAAGCTTCTAATACTTTTCAAAGCTGATTTCACATTGCTGACAGCACAGCACAAACAGGATTTGTTGGGTTACAGGAAGATAAGGTTTGTGAAAGGAGAAGATGAAAAATCTTCGTGCTTTGATGGCAGAGTCATTAGATTGTTTTTACTGCTCATGAAAACACAGTTTCTGATTTCCAGAATGTATTTCTGTGACCTGCCACCATACCTTTCCTGTGAATAAGGGTCTCTAAAACAGACATATTCAGCCAGGTTATGAACTGTTGTGTAAGTACGCTTATTCCTGCTTTCTAAATATGATATGATAAACTTATGGTCTTTCACAGAAATGTACAGGCATCTAGATATACATTATTTTAAATTAATATAAACACTTTGGCAATAAACTGTTCTGGCTGTTAGAAACAAAAACCAGAAATATTCTTCTTTTACCATGTAATTATTTGTCTTTTGAAACCTACAACACATTGAAGTCAATGATAACTCAATCAAACTCATCTCCATTCAGGAGTCTAGACTTTGAATATGTAATGATAGGCAGGTCATTTGTTGTCCCTGTGTAATCAACAGGAAGACATTCCTTCTGGTTACAATTTTCTCCCTCTGTCTTTGCAAAACTGCCCTCTGAAAAAACTTATCACTTCCCAATCAGCACAGAATGCCACAAGGTGTACTCTGGTAAGATGACTTGCTTTTACAAAACTGAACTTAATAAATATAACTTCTCTATGTCTGTCTCAGATTCTCTTTGCAACTTTCAGTTGACTTGATACCTTCACAAATTTCATAACAGCAACTGGAATCTATAAGCAGAAAACTGGCTATTCATATTTAAAAGTATGTTTCATAAACCTCAAATATTATTGCATATCAATTCATATAAAACACAAATGTTTAAAATATAATTTGAATAATATTGTCAAAGATTTTAGCTGAAAGATGGGCTATAGGACACATTTCNCCCTGGAGGTGTTTAAGGCATGGGTGGACAGGGTCCTGAGGGACATGGTTTAGTGTTTGATGGGAATGGTTGGACTCAATGATCTGGTGGGTCTCTTCCAACCTGGTGATTCTATCATTCTATGATTTGTATGAGATATTGTTTTCTTTATTTAAACTTACCTACCTCTAAAGCATTATAATAATTGTTCCCAGGGCATAGTTCTTCAGAGCATAGCTTGGGGAATTAACTAGTTGACACCTGAATAGCATACTATAATCTTCAAAAGTGCATAATACACTGATAATGTGAAATATTTTTATTTCATTGAGGAACTGCATTGAGTAATGACACAGTGATGGAAAGATCTTCAAATCAATGTCTCCTGTGAACAAATAGATGGCAGCAGTAATGATAAATATCTTTTTTTACTCTTCAGTTGGCAAAATATTAAGTATCTTCCTTTCATATAAAGTTCCATCGTTATGATTGAGATCTTTATTATTCCTACAGCACATGGCTCCAAAAGTCATTGGTTTAGGTGGATACACTACAGTAAAAGGCATGGTACAGTAGGCAAAGTTATCACTGTAGTATTCAGCATGCAGAAGAACAGGCACTGATTATGGCAAGACTATTTTTTTCCCCTGAACTACAGTCAAGATCAAGTCAAATTATGATTATATGAGAATACTTTGGAAGTACCTCTGATTTCTTTTTGCTTCAAACAGTGGTAGTTTTCTAGTGCAGCTTTTTATACAGTAAATTCTTCCTGCTTGATGTTTTGCAAAAGAGAGCTGCTGACAAAGGCCTTTTTCATAGCCATGTACTGATTTTTCAGCCAATGAATGCTGGAACACTCTAAATAAATAAGAACATTCTAAATAAATAAGAACACTTTAAATAACCATCTTTTAAAAAATAGTGTATTTGAAATATATCTAAACTGCACAATGCAAGGAGAGTTGAAATATTCCAGTGGCTCCTAGATGCTTTGACTCTTGTATGAAATTAGCTCCCTACAGATTTATTTGTGGAACAGAGACTTCTTTGAAGCTGAATCACCACAAATAGCTCTTTATTACCCACAGAATGATTCTGATGCTTAAGCTGCCTTTAATGAGCTCCTTGAGGTAGCAATATGTGGCATTGACAGCCTTCTCAGTGAAACCAGTATTTGAGGTCTTATATTTTAGGTATCAGGATGCATAATCTAGTAACACAAGTATAGATATTACAATATCTACATCACATTTTCACACAGTATCCCTTATCAAATTTTTAGGCATGTAGATAGTGCCCTACTTTCAAATGTGCTTAATACTGTGGTATAATGCCTATTAATACAATTCTGATGTTACCTCTCTATACTCATGTATATATGATTTTAAACATTGTGATATTAAGATAAAGGTAGCCCTTTATACTTAACCAGGTCAATTGCCTCAGTTTTCAACATTCGATATTAATTAATCTTCAGTTTTCCTTAAGGAAGATAAATAAAAAGAGGATCACTATCTCTAGTATTCATTTTCCAATGACAGTTTTGCACAGGTGAGCTTGAAACCACATTTGTGAAATCCGAAAGAAAAATTATTAGGATAAAAATTACATTCAATGAAACTCAAGTAATCTCAATCACATTATGAGTCTGAGAACATCTCGTATGCTGTGGGCCTTGATATTTGTTTTTATTACATCCAGAGGGGACTGAGTTCTCATCTTCTCTTCACAGTTACTTCTCCATCTTCCAGTCAGTAACCTAATCTTTCCATCTTTGCAATTTCGTGTTCTTAGAAATTGTTCAAGATCATCAGAATGTACTAACAATTTTGTAAGAAATGGAGTCAAGTTGGCCACCTACACACATTCTCTGTTCTGGAATACAGATTACTTTCTGCACACTGACTAGAGCAGGAATGACAAAGGGGCCTTGCCCAGGAAAGAAATGTCACAGAAGAACTGATGTGCAGGTTTGCAGAGTGCAGGTTCTGGAAGGCTTCAGTACCTTAGCATTCCTCAGCAGGCAACTGTCCCATCAATGGGTGCATTTCAACGAGCGTTATGGAAACGGTGTGTACAGTGAATATGCAGAAGCTGAGAGAAGAATGTTTGGCCTTTTCAAAAAGCAAGGATTGTAGAAGACGACACATTCATAATTACCTCATAATGCACCTCTAGAAGAAAGGAATAGGAAAAGAAAAAAACAAAACTTAAGTTTTCCTGTTACACTTTGGCTTGTGTCCTGAACAAGATAAATTTAATATCATACATGTTACTGTATCATTGTGGTAGTTAGTTTACTTAGGATTTTACTGAAATAGGAGTTAACATGCACAAAGTATATCCACAGAGTGTGAGATGAAGTCCTCAGACTAAATTAAGATCTTTTTTTTCTGAAAGAAATCAGTTCCTCATCAACAAGGCTTTTATGGTTGCTTTACACTAGAGGGAGGGGGGAACAGAAAGTATTTTGAAACTAACTTTTAGAATGACATATTTATACACAGGAAAAAAGTTTTGGCATTAAGATTTATCAAAAAATTATTAAATTGGCAGAGGTTTTCTATTGATTTCCTTGATCATTGTTTCAGACTCTATTTGAACAAGGAACAGAATTAAAAACAGAGAGAGGAATCAATCTAAATGACAAGACAGAGACGATTCTAACAATGGCTACCATTCCTTACAGTCATATGTTTATCTGTAGCATCAGTGTGGAATATAATTCAAAAAATGCTTTGATCTGTAACGAGAAACATAAAAAATAGCTTACCCATTATTCAATTGTTTACTAAAAATATCTGAGAGAATGGTTTTTAGACAATTCATCACTAGAAAATTGGCTGTCAGTGAATACAATAACCTCTTTCAACAAGAACAATGTACTTATTAAAAAGTGTAAATTGCTTTTACATCACACAATTTTATCCATGTTGATTTGAAAATACTAATCTTTCCTGGGCATTTTTTTTTAACGATTACAAAATCACCTTTATATAATATAATCTAGACTATGAAGACATTAAAAATAAACACTTAAAATTTTGGGGTTTTAGTGAAAATATGTTTTTAAACTACAGAAGGCAATATTTCCTCCAAAATATAGAACTCACAGCACGCATTAATCCTTTCTGTCTATGGTTCCAGTATTGGAAGATTTTATTTAACTATACAAAATCTATATGGGAACAACTAACATGACCTGTATAAAAAGGTAATCTCTTCAGTGTACATTGAGTCCTGCAAGTAAAACTAGATTTCTCTTCAAAAGACAGAAAGATGCAAAATAATATTAATTCCCCCATTTATTTTCTCCCAGCCACAGGTGAAGTCAGAACCTAGGATTTGGAGTCTCTAACAGTCGCTGAAACTAGAAGGAGGAGCAGGGATGATTCAGGCCCAGCTGGGAATCTACAGTCCCTTCACAGCTGCTAACCACAACCGAAAAAAAGTAGCTTGCTGTTGACAACCGAATCTGCAGATTAGTTTCCTTCCACTGCCTTCTTACCATGTATCGCTTTCTCCTTTGGCCTTTGTGTTGCACCCTACTGCATGCATCTTTCACTCTTACACAAGAGATAAAACCACTTTTGAACTGCAGGTATAGTTTGGTGAAAACCCAACCTGCTGGAGTTTAAGGTGGAGTTTATGACCAGATCTTTAAAATGCCTCTGACACCAGAAGACTAGTTTTGCTAATCCTGATCTAATCTTCTGTTTCCTATTCCTTTGACCCAAAGGAAAAGGTGTCTTGCAGAGACTGGAGGAGACCACAATGCTAACAGCTGCTCTCACTGTAGTCAGAAAGTATATATGGCACCATCACTGAGGAAAAACGTACTGGTGGCACTGGGGGACTGGTCAGCCACCAGGCCAGGTGAAGTGAGCATGTATGCTCAAATACTCACTAATAATGAACACAATTAAAGCACCTCTCCCCTTCCTTCAGTAAGTAAATTTCTGCCTGGCAGATTATAGGCTTCATGGAATTTTTGAGAAGCAACAGGCAATTCCAGTTACTTAAGATTTCATCAAATGGAGGGATATTACCTCAAGATACATACTTTTAAAGTGCTGGCAGTGTATATTTCTCCATAAATCATAGGAAGCAACTTTTTAGCCAATGGCAGACTAATCATTTTTCACAAGGAAAAGCAAAAGCCCTTCAAACAGACCTTTCATAAAGACTTAATATAGAAATAAATAAAGTCAGAGTAAAATACAGCAAAGCAGACAATAATTTTTAAGTGTTAGCATGTGCAAACTGGAGGTCTTGTGCTCTGCTCTAAAAATCTCCCAGAAGTTGTATATATCTACTGGCTAGGAGGGGTGAGTCTTAAGGGATAATCAGGTTTATATGAGATCCAGGTCTCCAGCAAAATGGGAGATATCAATTCCTGGTTATTGGAAAGCAGAAGGGTACAATGGAAAGTTCCTTCTGAAGAAATCTTGTATCTTATTCTCCAAAATCTTTCATTACTAGTTACTGTCAGCATTAAGTAATTGACAACGTGGAACCAGTCTCACCCTATATGGATCAATTACCTGAATTATCAAATAAAAAAGTTATATAAATAACACATTTGAAAAATCATGGACAATTTTTGAAAATACATTTTCTGAAGGATCTTGAGCATTCAAAAGTGTATTTTTCTATGCTCTTGTTTATGTTGTGTTCTAAATACAAATGTTACAAATTTTCAGTCCCAAGTGGCAGAATTTCCAGCTTCTAAATCAATGTTTGCCTAGATTTCACAGTCTTTATTCATTGTCCTCTTATTGTTCTCTGTTTCATACTGATAATTTTGTTTTGAAGCTTATCTTTTTCTACATTTAATGTGCCTACACTGCAGGGAGTATGTATCGTATTTATCATACAACTGGAATCAAAGATTATAAGGGTAAATGACTGCAAGGGACATGCTAGAATTTATATGTTGCCTGTCCTGTTATTTCATGCCAAGCTTAGGAGCATTGTGTGCTGCCTCCCTTAGGTCTTTTAAAGATTACTGTTCTAACAATGCTAAACTGCCTCCAAAATATGCATAAAATGTTCCCACTTGGAACATCAAATCAGTGCCAAAGTCTAACAGATTCAGTGAATAGAATAAATACATACTTGATTTTTTTTGTGAAGATTGAAACCGAAAATAAAAAATTACCTAGTGTGTGCAAACATGCATGAACTAAACCAGAAGAAAATATTTGTAGTTGTCAAAAGGCTAACAAGTCTAAAATTGATCTTATAGTAAGGGCTATGAATGATTATAGGGCATTAGACTTTGCCACGGAACTCAAGGTATAAGCCACATTTTGAATAAGTCTGATGACTCTGACTCATGATTCATGAGGAATAATTTTCAATTAAAATTTTTCATCCTTATCCTAATGGAGATACTTACCCTTCTATGTGCTTTTATGGAAATAAGAAAACAAACACTTGTTTTGAAAAATAATGTAACTTATTGCAAAAATGTTTTTACTGAATAGAAAAAGAGATTAATTAAAGGTTTCTGAAAACATATTCAACATGATATTATCAAATCAAGCCATTTAAAGTAAGAGTAGAGACTGAGACTGAAAGGCAGCCCATGACATAGTCTATGAAAAATGAAACAAAATATTTTCAAGTTTCAGCTTTCCTAAATATGCAACATAATTAAGACTTTCCAGGCTGCAGTCTACTGAGTGTTGCCATCTGCCACGTGCTAAAGAGTTTCAACCTGAGTACTTCAAGAAAGTTTTTTTCAATAAGTATTTCATTAAACTGTAGCATAAGAGCACCTGGACATATTCCCTTCAGCACAACTTTTTTAATTTATTAGAAAATAAAATGGGTTGTACATGTAACAAATTTCAGTGCATTTAATTTTGAACTTTATTGTAACAGACTCTCATACTTCCATTATAATTCACTGAGAATAATATAGTCTAGGGGCTTTTGAAAGATGCAATGGTAACTGAACTTTGATATTTATAAATCAGTCCACAAGAAAATCACTGCATATGTTGCTGATTTTTGTTATTAAAAAACACAAAACAGACCAAGATGAAAGTAAAGAAGTGCATTACCAACCATACTGTTTTTTAAAAAAATAGATTTCTTGCCTCTGTCTCAGATGTAAAAAAAAAGTTACAATGAATCTTAGCTCTTCTGAAAGTGAAAAGTCTATCTGAAGTATACAGAAAGCATACCTAAAAGATCACATGAAAAAAGACACACTTTGCTGCTGGAAAAAAAGTGACAATCAGTAATTTCTTCTAAACGTGCAATAGGCCATGCATGTTTGATTTGTTGTTCCACTCCAACAATGTGTGCATTTGCACCTGCTCAAGGATGACATTAGACTTACAGACAGAGTATACACTTGGCTGTTTTAGAAGTCAAAACCAGATACTTCACTCACACCAGAAACTGCTGAGAATATCTACTGTGCGAACCACTCACTAGGGCTGTTCCACCCTTATTTTTAGTGCTTATGAAAGATCCTTACTATCCATATGTATCCTGGTTTTCCTGTCAAGAAACCATGAAATAAGGATTATTCAGCATGACATGAGCAATTAGGCTTTCTCCCACTTAATGAAAGGAATCTCTGCTCTAGACCTTGATCTCTTACAACCTGTACAAGAAACCATAATTTTCTAGCTAAGCCAATCTTCCATTAAAGGAATACCCTAAACTGTTCTATAGTNCATTACCAACCATACTGTTTTTTAAAAAAATAGATTTCTTGCCTCTGTCTCAGATGTAAAAAAAAAGTTACAATGAATCTTAGCTCTTCTGAAAGTGAAAAGTCTATCTGAAGTATACAGAAAGCATACCTAAAAGATCACATGAAAAAAGACACACTTTGCTGCTGGAAAAAAAGTGACAATCAGTAATTTCTTCTAAACGTGCAATAGGCCATGCATGTTTGATTTGTTGTTCCACTCCAACAATGTGTGCATTTGCACCTGCTCAAGGATGACATTAGACTTACAGACAGAGTATACACTTGGCTGTTTTAGAAGTCAAAACCAGATACTTCACTCACACCAGAAACTGCTGAGAATATCTACTGTGCGAACCACTCACTAGGGCTGTTCCACCCTTATTTTTAGTGCTTATGAAAGATCCTTACTATCCATATGTATCCTGGTTTTCCTGTCAAGAAACCATGAAATAAGAATTATTCAGCATGACATGAGCAATTAGGCTTTCTCCCACTTAATGAAAGGAATCTCTTCTCTAGACCTTGATCTCTTACAACCTGTACAAGAAACCATAATTTTCTAGCTAAGCCAATCTTCCATTAAAGGAATACCCTAAACTGTTCTATAGTAACAAATTGCATTCCTGAAAAAATAGGCTATCTGAAATGAAGCTGTATGAAAATAGATGCATTAATATATATTGTGTGCAGAAAGGTGGAAGAAATAAATGTTATATAGCTTCATTTGAGATAGGCAAACAAAACTAAGGTTAAATCACTGTCAAGGATTAAAATTAGCCCTCCTAAAAGAAGCTTGTATGCATCCTTTATACTGTCAATATCTAAGCAGGATTTCACCTCTTCTGTGTAAGAAGAAAAAGAAAAACAAAAGCAGCAAAACACTGATTTAACGATTGCTTTTATGTAAATGTATCAGCATGTGCATTCATGCTCAGAAACATACACACACTGAGTGATAACAGCATCTATTCATGTCACATAGACAAAGATGATGCTGTTATTATCCACCTGCATTTAAAATACATTTTCCATTAATACATAAAAGCTCCCTGGGCATTGGCTGTTATAGTACAGCCCTTCCAACAACACCCTAATTGTTTCTGAAGGTTTGTAAGAAGCCAGACCTTGCAGGCAACTGTGTTCTCAACTTCTGATTTCTGAAAATTCTTTCTATACTTAAAGATATCTCTTCAACTTATAAGAGGTAAAAAAGTGTTTGATTATAGTAGTGTTATTTACACTCTTCTGTAAGTTTTATTTCTGGGGATTACCTTGTATAAATGTGGTAGCATACTGTCTTTAATCTTCAGTGGTGTTAAGGAGTTTAGTGAGGATTCAAGAAAAGATTGTCTAAATCCCAATGACAGTAGCAAGCTGTGACATCCCCCTGCTTCTTGATATTTATCACTTTGCCTCTCTATATTTCAAACCAATACTTGTGGATGATTAAAAAAAAAGTAAACCAAAGTCAGGAGACTTATTGCAAAAATTAATGTTGTGACATATTATGTCATTTTACCTGGCAAGAAGGAATACAGGAGCAATCACGAAGTCAGGAGTAGGGCTCGTTAAGCATTGCAAAATATTATCTCTGAACATTAATTGATTTTTAAAATTAATCCACATAGTTTCATTTTCTTTTCATGTATGCTTTCCATCAATATTCTAGCCGTAAGTTTGCTGCAGTTTAGAAACTCTTTGTAGAACTATGTATGCTTCCAATTCAAGGTCTGAATAACTAAATTGTACTGGGTGAAGCATTCATAAGAAGACTTATAAAAATCAGACTTCACAATTCTCAGCATTCATAGACAAAATCTAGACCTCAATCTTTTGTTATGCCAATCACTCTATACTTAGAAACATAAAATTGTAGTATAATTAAGGTTGAAAAAGACCTCTAAGATGAGGCGTGGCCTCACTAGCACCGAGTACACAGGGACAAGCACCTCCTACTCCTGCTGCCACGCCATTTCTAATACAAACCAGGATGCTGCTGGTCTTCTTGGTCACCTGGCCACCAGGCTGGCTCCTGTTCAGCTGGTTGTTGACAAACACCCCGACTTTTTTTCTGCCAGGCAGCTTTGCAGTCACTCTTCCCCAAGCCTATAGCATTGCATGAAGTTTTTGTGGCCCAAGTGCAAGATCCAGCACTTGGCCTTGCTAAAGCTCATGCAATTTACTTCAGCCCAATGATTCAGGCTGTTCAAGTACTTCTACAGAGCCTTCCTACTTTCATGCAGATCAACACTCCCATCCAACTTCTTGTTGTCTGCAAATTTACTGAAGGACCACTTAATGTTCTCAACCAGATCACTGATAAATATATTAAATAAGACTGACCCCTACAGCCCCGAGGAACTGGATTTATCTCCATTTACAACTCTCAGAGCTTGACCCTCCAGCCAGCATTTACTCAGTGAACAGTACACTTGTCTAAGACATGAGCTGCCAGCTTCTCTAGGAGAATGCTGTGGGAGACAGTGTCAAAGGCTTTACTAAAGCCCAGCTAAATGACATCCAAAGCCTTGGTGGGTCACCTGATCATAGGTTAGTCTAGCAGGATCTGCCTTTTGTGAACCCATGCTGGCAGGACCTGATCCCCTGGTTGACCTTCACATGCCTGGTGAGTACTTTGAAGTGCTCCATAATCTTCCCTGGTTCTGAAGTCAGGCTGACAGGCCTCTTTTATCCTGGATTCTCATCCTGAGCCGTCTTGTAGACAGGCATCACATTGGCAACCCTCCAGTAGTCTAGGACCTCCCCTGTTAACCAGAACTGCTGATAAATGATGGAGAGTGGCTTGACAAGGTCCTTTGCGGGGCCCTCAGTAATCTTGGGTGGATTCCACCCAGTCCCATAAACTTGTGAGGGTTCAGGAGGCATGGTAGGTCAATAACTGCTTCCTCCTGGATTACAGGGAATCTGTTCTGCTTTCCATCCCTGTCTCGGGAGCTCGGGAGGCTAAATAACCTCAGAATAACTGGTCTGACTCTTAAACTCAGGCAAAGAATGTATTAAGCACCTCAGCCTTTTCGTCATTCTTGTTTCTCCCCAGATCACATAAACGACAGACATTCTCCTTTGTTCTCTTCTTGTTGTTGATGTATTTGAAAAAACATTTTTTATCATGTCTTATAACAGTGGTCAGATTGAGTTGAAGCTGGACTTTTGTCTTTCATTTTCTCCCTGCATAGCCTAATTAGATCCCTATACTCTTCTTGAGTTGCCTGACCATTCTTACAGAAGTGGTAAACTGTCCTTTTTTTTCCTGAGTCCCAGCAAGTGCTCCCTGTTCAGCCAGGCCATTTATCTTCCCTGCCAGTTCATCTTCTAGCACATGGGTACAGCCTGCCCCTGTGCCTTTAAGACTTCGTTCTTGATGATGTCCTGTCATCTTGGACCCCTTTGCCTTTCAGGACTAACTCCCAAAGAAGTCGCTCAACCAGTGCCCTGAATAGGCCAAAGTCTGTACTCCAGAAGTCTTTGGCAGTTGTACCATTCAGACTATAAAAATGTAGAGAACAGATGCTGCTGAACTGCACTCCAACACCATGTAGACCTTTGTCTGTATTTTCACTCATTTTTTCTGCCTTTTGAGTAATAGACATTTGACCTCCAACACCACATAAAAACTGCAATCTGAGGAGAGGAATAGCCACATACAGAAGGTGAGCTGTCAGGCACAGTCACAGTGAGCATCGCATTCACAAAAGTCATCTGGATTAGCTAGTGTAAACTTCATAAGCAAGGTTGAGCTGTGATTGGGGTGAGGTATGCATTTGCAGCACAGGGATCATTGTCCACCTGCTGTATTTACCCTCCTTAGCAAATCAATTAGGGTTGTACTGTTGTTGTNTCTGTACTCCAGAAGTCTTTGGCAATTTTATGCCATTCAGACTATAAAAATGTAGAGAACAGATGCTGCTGAACTGCACTCCAACACCATGTAGACCTTTGTCTGTATTTTCACTCATTTTTTCTGCCTTTTGAGTAATAGACATTTGACCTCCAACACCACATAAAAACTGCAATCTGAGGAGAGGAATAGCCACATACAGAAGGTGAGCTGTCAGGCACAGTCACAGTGAGCATCGCATTCACAAAAGTCATCTGGATTAGCTAGTGTAAACTTCATAAGCAAGGTTGAGCTGTGATTGGGGTGAGGTATGTGTTTGCAGCACAGGGATCACTGTCCACCTGCTGTGTTTACCCTCCTCAGGAAATCAATTAGGGTTGTACTGTTAGTGACTGCTGTGATTTGTCTTGAGCAGCCACCATGACAATCTCCATGATATCCAGAAAAGTATTTCATGGCTGAAGAGCAAGTAAAACACAGATGAGATCTGCAACTTCTAGAGTCAGTGATATTCCACAAAAGTCTTAGAAGAGTTGTTTCCCCCCTGACCCACAGCCAAGACTTTGGAAGATAATCCGAGTCTATTGCTCACAGGAGTCTGAAACCAAGGTTAAGGAGTCATGAGTGGCCTAATCCAATGCTTGCTTGACTGACAACGTTTCACTTAATTACTGTAGAAAATATGTAGCCTCAAAGCTGTCACTTAGCACAAGGGTTCAGGAAATCCAGTCTTAAAGCCTTACTCAACTACATGCTTTGCAAAGCTTTAGGCATTTCAGTTGAGGTAAATGCACAAAACAATGCAGGTGCCCAAATCCTGGTTACATTGTCCTGTAGGCCCATCAGTTCAAACTCTGATATACTTAGCCTGACTTAACTGGTGTGGACTTTGTCAAGACTGTCAGAACTGTATTCACACAGTAGTTGTCTACATGTGATCTAGTTATTCTCAGGCCCCTTTATAATGACTGGAAAGAAACAGAGTGAAGCAGACATTCTTTGGTCCAGTGAACATTTTTCAAGTGTCTATTTCCCTTGATTGACTACACATCTAACTAGCTACGGCCAATAATACCTGGTGAACAAATAAGTTGCAAGCACTGAAATTTCGNAGTGTCTATTTCCCTTGATTGACTACCATAACACATCTAACTAGCTAGGGCCAATAATACCTGGTGAACAAGCAAGCACTGAAATTTCAAAATGTTGTTACTGGCCACTTTAAGTAGCTTTCTATTCAACACGCATCTCACAGAATCACAAAATCACAGAATCAGAGAATCACTAGATTGGAAAAGACTCCCACGATCATCGAGCACAACCATTCCAATCACCACTAAACCATGCCCCTCAGCACCTCACCCACCCATCTGTTAAACACCTCATATATATATATATATATATATAAATATAAATACCTTATCTGATGTCTAGAAGATTTTTTTCTGATGATCAGAATTTTTTTCTGATGCCATCTGTTGAAGGCATTATTGTTTAATACCAAGCTAATTGGAAATGCAGGGAACAAAGATGCTGAACACAGGGCTGAGGATGTCCAATTAGCTCTGATTGATAAAAGCACATGTGAAAACATTGCTGCTAAAATGCTTACATCTACCTCTTTGTCTCTATACTCTTCACTTCCTGATCTGTAAAACAGTGACAATGCACTTCTCTACCTTTCAGAAAACTTGTGAGTAAAAATATTGTAAAGAAAGCAAAATCAAATATTGTAAAGAGAGAAAAAAAAAACACAAGAAAAATTCTACTGCTAAGTAGAAAGAGATAGTAACAAGTGATTCTCTATTGATTGTCTGCTTTTCCTAAATCATCAGTAATCACAATGGTCTTTAAGCATATTTAAAAAATAATTTTCTGTTTTGCTCTATTTTCATCATAATAAGAGTTCAATCTTGAAAAGCATTCAAACCTAACTCCTTAGATATATTGTAATGGATAATTCATCTTGAAATCAGCCAGATATTTCCTTGTAAGTCCAGATCCAAAGTACTTTTTAGACATGTTCAGCAGAAAAGAAACATAACACTAATGCCAAACTTATGAAACAGAAATGCATTGAAAACAAAAAAGCATTAAACATTTTGCAGTTTATCATTTTCCTGTGCATGATTAGATTCACTGATATGTTTGCATTAAATGATACAAAATATTCATACTTACCAAGTATAATCATATTTCCAAGGGTTGCTGCAATATCAGTTTTGTAATGCTCCTAATGCTTTCTCCAACACCTATACTGGAGACAGAGAGACCAAGTGATTTACCAGGAGTCACAGCACAGCTGTTCTACCTTTAGTTCTTGCACAATCAGATTTTTTTTCAAAAGGCAACATGGCTCCATTTTCTTGAAACAGGCATTATTTTCCCAATTTAGTAGAATATGTCAGAAATTAGGATAAAATTAACTAATTTTGCCTAATTTCAGAGAACAGCCAAAGGAAACAAAGGTGAAATGTTACCCAAGAACTGAGTAGCCGCATGGCACTGTGGACACAAGCAAGGCAAAGATTCTTGGTCACAGATACAAAGCCAGTAGCTACTTCCAGGGAAAGAGAAGGGAAGAATTTAGGAGATGAGAGATAGCATATTCCCACCAAAGATGATCATATCTTAGGCAACAAGAGGATAAAACCTACATCTGTGTATGAATCTAATCTTAATGGAAAGAATAACATCATACACTCTATTTTTACACTTTTAAATTCTAAACACCCTTTTAGCAAATGTATATCAGATCTACAGGTTTTTGAGATTTTTGTATTTCTACCTACTCTGACTTACCCTGCCTGTTTGCTAATTTCATGTTCTAGGAGTGATTTAATCTCCTAGCATTTATGTTTCCTTTTCAGAACACTTCTGGAATATTTTCTCTCTTCTGGAGCTGCCAGCACAGCAAGCTTCTAGGGAAAAGGTCAGTGCCTCTGACCCTTTCCAGAATAACATCACAGTATGTCTAAGAACAAAGCAGAGAGAAAACTTCAAGAGAGAAAGAGAGAGGTGAGGAAAAATAAATTCATAAAATGATTCACATATTACACAAAACTTCACAAATCACACTGAAGTTTCTGCAGTCACAAAAAGCTCTGATTCATCTGAAGTATTATCGCAAATTCTCTTATATTTATGGTTTTAAATTTTACACTGATTTTCTCCAGGATTCTAGTAAGTGTACTGCCTTACAGATTTATAGAAACAAAAAGAGCTTTTTCTGCTTTTGAGGCCTTTCCCTCTTCTGCATCTCAAAGTGAATCAGGGGTACCAATATTTTTCAAATTTTTCTCAGAGGTTTCCTTGTCTTGACAGAGATAATGGATTGGCCTCGCAGGTCAACTTCATTCTCACTCATGGTTTAGGAACCCTGAAGTCTGAAGATAATAAGAAAAAGAAAAACAGCACTTTTTAATCCTGTGGTATCACAGAGAAATCACAGTTTCATGTTCAGACATAACTAGGTCATTTTCTTCCAAAAGAAAGACAGATTGGGCATACTGTACTTTCCAAAATAAGTCCACTGGTTTATTCTCTAGTAACTGCCCTTTTTGGTTTATTATTGGCAAGGCCAAATGATTTCAAAAGCGTTCAAGCACTGATGTGTTAGGAGGAAACACAGAATGGCCTCTTTTGAAATGCCATTACTATTCAATAACTTCATCAATAAAGGAAATTGAAACCATCTTTTAATGTATCCATCACATTTACCAGCAATTCCTATCCCAAACTACTTCCTTCTAAACTCTGTGAAGTCAGTTAAATTCTAACTCACAATATAAAGTTAGTTATAATATTAACTTGAGCTTTTGCTTTCAATAGTGTGGTTGATTCTGTTGAGCATTGGAAAGCTCTTCAATAACTCAAAAAATCTTTTCTGGCAGCTGTACTTACTGCAGTTCCCCTTTTCTTGATAGGGAAACGAGTTGGAGTGATATACAGATCACAGTAATATTTATTGGAACATATTTGCGTACCTGCAGACACACAAAATCATGCAGACACTGCCACACTCACAGGCAAACCCAACCGTTTACTCAGAGGGGAGAGCAGCACTGGCATATCAGTAGCTCTAGGCAGGTGTGCAGAGTCCCTCACAGGATCCCTGGCTTCCTCAGCAGCACACACAGTCCTAGTGTCTCTGATGTTGCACAGCTGCCATTGCCACCTTGGATGGAGACTGAGTTAGTTCACACGTCCTGGGGGCCTCACTCACGATCAGCAGACTCTAGGTCTTCTCTCATTTCTTGAAGGTACAATAGGATAAAAAAATAATCTCCAGAGCTTGTCAGAATCTAGGAGAGACATTTCCTCTCAGCATATGCTTTTCCCCTACTCAGTTTGTTCAGTTCTCACCCATGGGTGAGGTAGGACCCTTTCACACCTACTTGTGCAGGAGTCTTTACAGTACAGTTTAAGTTCTGACTTCAGATTACTCTCATCCCTCTAGCAGAAAAATCCCATAGAAAAAGCTGTGTCTTCAGTGGACCCTGTTATTTTATTGAAATGGCATATCTGACAGGAATTAAACATATGTACTTTGGGGGAGAACAAGGAGGGGGTGGCAACTACCAGGATACTATTTTATCCTTACTCACATCTGAGAGAGATGTCAGTAAATAAAACATAAAATTCTGGTCGAAAGTATTGTATCTGACACAAAAAAATCTTTCTTTTATTACATACAGAGGCAATTGCACTGTCTATAATTAAGAAAAACTGATCCCAAACCCCAACTGGTGTTTGACATAGCTGCCAAAGTGGAGTATCTGACCCACTGAAAAATAAATATTGTTGATAAATCCCCATACAGTAATCTGAAATTATTGTCCTGAAAATTGCAGAGTTGATAATAAGAAATTAATGAAAAAATGATTGGCTGAAACCAAAGCATGGTGGATTTTCTTGGAAGAGGATGGGAGAAAGGGGTACACAGTCCTGCTCATTAATTTAACTGTGCCTAACCAATTCATACTGTCACAGTCATAGAATCACAGAATCATAGAATCATAGAATAGTTTGGGTTGGAAAGAACTTCAAAGACCATCGAGTTCCAACCCCCCTGCCATGGGCAGGGACACTCCCCACTATATCAGGCTGCCCAATGACCCATTCAATCTGGCCTTGAACACTCACAGGGATGGGACATGCACAAACTCCCCTGGGCAACCTGTGCCACTGACTCAGTACTCTCATAGAGAAGAAATTCCTCCTTATGTCTAGTCTAAATCTGTCCCTCTCCAGTTTATAGCCATTGCTCTTAGTCGTATCACTACAAGCCTTTGTCAACAGTCCCTCTCCAGCTTTCTTGTAGGCCCCCTTCAGGTACTGGAAGGGCCTTCTCAGTCTTTTCCTACTGTCTCTCCTTCTCATCCATCTAATTTGTAGAGTTTTATATCCAGAGAAGTAGGCTGGTGAACGAGCAATTAAATGAGTGGTGCTTATTGTCACAGAAGAGATAGTATGGTGTTGGCTTCTTCCATGTTGAAAGCAAACAAAATTCAATTACTGTTTGGATATGACCAATTTTTGCTAAACTACCTGTCAAGTCTATTTGCTCCATTGGCATGAAAAGCACAACTCCTCCAGAAAAGATGTCAAGTATTTCTGTAGTAAAGAGTGAAGGCAGGAAGAGGAGAAACAGAACATTAAGAAGAGGCATTGAATGAAAATAAGACCATTTTGGGCTCTGTAAAATCCCTAAAGTGTGACAAGGAGAGTAGTGTCACAGCAGATCCCAGATGGAGCCAAAAAGGCTATAAGATGTGCTTTCCAGGTGCTCTGCATTGCCCAGGGGAAAAAAAAAAAGCCTTGCAGCTGGTCAGTATCAAAATCACTGTGATGCTTACTGTAAAAATGTCACTGATATTCTATCGCTACCATCACAATTTACACACACAGGAAAGTTTCTCTGTGCCTTTTCAGTTAAGCCAGAGAAGAAAAGCCAACTACCTCTGAAAAAGGCATTAATGAGGACTCATACTTTTGGAATCTGACTATTTCTCTATTCAATACAACAGGGCTGCAAGCCTACTCTACTTACCTATGCAAATATATTCAATCTTTATTTGTTAATCGACATAAAGTAACAAATATCCAATAGAGGTATGGTTACACATGGTAACATATTTTAGTAATCTTGCAAGTGATGTTTGCTGTGTAGCTTCTGAGGTAGTGATTAAGTTCTGGGAATGATGATTCAAGAAAATAATGAGTTCAGAAAAAGATGGGAAAATATAGGTGCTTGTCACATTCTTACTTTGAGAACAAGGAAGGGGTTGGATTGTAAATTATTTTAAGGTAATAAAACCTGGACCACATAGGCAAGTCTATACTTAGTCACATCATTATATGCAAGAGCATCGTACTAGATGGTCTCGAATTTTATATTTTTTTGAAAGGTACTGCAGTTGATACCTGTGTTTTCTGCATTCTCACTAAGGACAGGCATATATGAAAATTGCAAGTATATAATGATTTTACTTTATCTGACTTCAGCCTCTGCAACATGAATTTAAGAAAGTGACAAGAGGTAATTTAAAACTCAGAAAGAAAACAGTATTTACTACAGTGAAATTCTGCCCAGAACAATACCAGATAAATGAGCTGAATGTATGATTAAGAAAGTAATAAATAAATAGGCAACTCAGGAAAATAATTTATTTAGCAAGTAGGAGTAGACCTAGTGTTGCCTCCACTTTCTGCTTCTCACTGGCCTCAAAGAGTTTTGGTTTTTTTTTCCTGAAGGCTTATCCAATTAATTCTGTTAGGCAGTTATTGGGAAGATGCTGCCAGACCTCAAACATGTACTGATGCAGTGGTATCAGGTGTGTGGTCTATCAAATCCAGGTTTTCTCCTGCAAACAAGAGGTGCCTTTCCCATCCTCCTGACTGCAGAAACAGCTTTCATACTAATGGTGTGGCCATAACACCTGGCTGATTTATTTTCCTAATATAGGCTGCAGTGATCAAGGGCAGAGCTGTTCAGCAAATACCTTCAAACAGCACCAGTTTTGTGCTATGCAAACCTTATTCTTTCTTTTCCTGGCTTTTGACTACTCTATTCACCACCTTTGTATTTCCATTTTTCCACCCCCAGTCCTAAAGAAACAGCCCGCTGGTGATAAATTTGTTGTCCCCATTGGTCCCAATTTCAATATGCCTGTTAACTACACAATCTCTGCCTGATGTTGTATCACTGATACCTTAAATAATGCACTGCTGGCCTTTGAGGATTTTAAATCCCAAAAGACCACTGGACACCCATTACCTGCAAAGTTTTGTCTGTCTCCTGCAGCTCCCCTCTAAACACCCTTGGACACGGAGAGCCTTGTGACACTACCTGAATTCTTTTCAGCTCATCGCTGTGCTATTGCTGCACCCAGTGTTTTCTCACATTGTGTTCACTGACTTCCTACATCCCACTCAGCTAACTTAGCCTTTAGGCCCAGTCAGTGGCCTAATAATTTATTTGCAGCCCTAATGTCTGCAAGCAGTAGGTACAGAATTACCTGTGAACAACCTGTAATATGCATTGTATTGTATATATATCCACTGCACAATACATTTTGGTCTGCTGAGGATCACAAACTCCTCCGCTGTGCAGAGCAATGAACTCCAGTTTATATTCCTGGTTTATGTTTTATTGCCACTCAACCTCTAGGTTGGGCTTTGCATCAGGTAAAAGAAACTACAGGATAAATCAGAATATAGGAGCTTCTGAGAGTTTATTCAATTGTACCGATGGGTATCTTTGTCCACTAATGCTACTATTACTATGGTACATGGGTTAATTGCATTCATATAAGGTAATAAAGAAAACAAGCTAATGTTCTAACCAAGCAATCACTTTTAAGGAAACATGTTTCAGAGAACCAGACTCCACTGTAAATCTTATAAGAATAAAATAATTCCATTTCTACTGCCTTGCCTTGCAAAAGAAAATGTCAGTATACAATAATATAATGCACTTACTAAAATAAGAGAACAGCCATGCTGGGCCAGAATAAAAGTCTGTTCAGCCTAGTTTTTAATGATAACTGCTTTTGCAAAATAAGTATGAAACAAGTACAAATAAATGACAATTCCAATGAACTGTTCTCATTTTCAGTAATTTAAAGCTTAGGGACTTTCCAGGTCCAAGCTTGCATCTTTATTTCTGTGTATGTTTATATCAAGAGGTACTGATGGATTTTTTTCCCCCCATTAACTAGCTCTTTAGGGGGTGGAATCAAATGCTATCACCACTCCATTCTATGCATAATGTAATAATGCCATGTTTCCAAAATTCTGTGGAGAGTAAAGTGATGCTGAAACTATGATACTTAGTAGAAGAATCAGGGGAAAAATATTAAGAATCTTCTGCTTATAGTATGTAATTTTAAAAGAAAAAGCCTTAGAGCAATAACACCAGGAAAGAGGATTTTTTCAATTGCCTTTTTTAATTCCAAACTTTTGTTTGCTGAATTTGTAGTTGTATAACTGATTACACACAATGTAATCTATCATTTTATGCTACTTACACAAGATTACATAACTTCTTTTCATTATCTTTATTAATGCAAGGTATTGTGACAGGAGGAAAAATGTATTCATTTGAAGTTATTTTTAAAGTTACTACAGTGATTTCCTCCTCACAACCCAAGGATGTATTGAGCATAATCCCAAAATGGAAAATTCTTATCCAAGAGATTTTAGATTCTAAAATAAACATGCACAAAAAAGAACAGAGAAGAAGAAAATATTCCTTGTCAGCATGGAAAAGAGGACCAGAAAATAAGTGAAGTTAACAAAAGATGTGAGGCCCCATCTTGATGGCAGAGATGTAATGCCATGACTTATGGGTCAATGCACCCATTCCCCTGCCTCCCATGCACACACAAAGATACAGAGAAAGAGATGTTGAAATAACGTTATTAAGGTTACAAAGGAAAAACTTGGTTATGAAGTTATTTAGAATACTATGCTGAGTTTTTCCTTGCTTGTATCAGTTGTTTTTCTGAAATAATAGAAAAAAAAAGTACTTTGGAGATTATCAGAGCTAAACTCTGAAATAATAGACTATTTGTTGGATCCTTACCTGTTTATCACAAAATGATATCTGCACACTTAGAGAAACAGGGGCCTATATTGTACTTATAGGAAGGATGTCTCCATGAAAACAGCAGCTGAATAGGTCTTGCTAAACTTTTAACAGGTAAATAGTAATTATCAAGTCCTCTTTTCAGGTTTGAATCAAAAATCAAACCCAAAGTTCTCAGCTCTCACAACTCTGACAAGATCAAAAGTAACCCTGCTTTGTCTGAAGTGCTCTGATAAATCAGGTGCAATTTGGTATCTGGGGTGACTTGCTTAGAAAATAGCTTGACGTTGCCCTGTGCACAAAACCAAAGCTGGTTAATAGAGGTCCCTAACCTACCCTTTCTCTAACTGTTTGAAACCTCCCCCGTAACACATTTTACTACCCACTCAGTTGAGCTGATTCAACTCTGTATATGGATTCATGCTGTGAGCCAGACCAATGAAATCACCAGTATTAAAAAGTAATAATACCTTTTTGATGGATATTCAGCATTTTCTGTTTCTTTCTCAGCCTGCTAATTCTCATCATCTGGTTTACACCAGAGCTACACAAGTAGCTGAGGGTGTGACAAATTCAGTTGTGGGCTAGGAACAACTGACTGCATGGGGAAGGGAGGCAAAATGGTGTAATAGTTTAGCCACTAAAGAAATTACGCAGCACAACAACACCTCACATTCTGCCTCTGGCAGAGTTAGTATCTGCAGCCAATTAGCCTTTCTGGCCTCCAAGCAGTCAGATGTGGAAACAAGTCAGCTGCTTCTCCATTGCACTTATTGGTGTTCTTAGTTCCAAGGAAGAAGTGCAGAGGTAAACTGCACAGACAGCCAGCATTGCTAGCATGTATAATGTGGTGTTTGTTTTCACTCTCTGCAGCAGTAATTTTGCTACTGGGCCTAAACTGGCTGCAGGGTCCTCTGCCTGCCCCAAAGTCAACCTAGATCAATTCTGGCTCTTCACCAGGTCAACTTACACAGCTGTGCATCTATGCCATGCTTAATCTGCAACCCAGACTATCCATTTGGAGAGAATTGAGAGCTAACAATTGCTAAGTTCAACATCTTTGAATCATTTAGTAAGATTGTACAGACTGATACCATGAAAAAATTGACAGGAAATTCATGGTTCTGTCTTCATATCATCATTTATATAGTGTGCTATAAATAATATGTCCAAACATGTAGTTGAAAACACAGTGGTGAGTGCTTGCTTATTTAGTTAGTACTCTATCTTACACCTTGAATGAGGCAGGAGTCTTACACATAAAAAATCAAAAAAACCCAACCAACCACCACTATATTAGTTAACATTATTAACTTTCCAGTGGCATGGGAATGAAACAAGACAAAAGATTATGTGTAGGCAACCTTAATTGCAGTGTCTTCTAACTTTTAAGGAATCACCATGGCAACCATGACAAACTTGTTTATATATGCTGCTTGTTTTTTGTAAGTTTGTATAGACAAACTGATACTCTGTCATTCTGCTGTCATTATGTGTGTAGGTACCTGGCTATGAGTCCATTATTGAGAAAAAATTGGAAGCATGGACTACTGTGGTCTGCCATGCTAGAAGCAAATTTAAGTCAAGAAACAGTTTCAAAGACACTATGGAAGAGAAAACATAAATCTTTATTTACAACATGCGTGAAGAGCATATTAGGGTAAGTTGTGTTGACTTCAAAAAAAAAGTATGTCTAAACACATGAGAACAGAACTACATGTGACCTTGAATAACCCATAAAACAGGAATGACGTAAGATGTAATTGCAAAAAAACATGCTCACCTTGAAGAACATGCAATCTGTTAATAAGTAGATGGAAGAAAGACAGGATGCGAGGACGTCACTAATTTTTTAAGGTTTTAAGGAAATAAGGTAGACACAGCAGAATTGTGCAGTGGGTTATTTTTGGAGAGGACAAAGGTAAACTCCCATGAGATAGTGGTACCAGCAACGGAGAACAAGACAGCAGTATTTGAAAAGATGGAACCTTCTAAACTACCTTACTAGAAGTTAGCTACTATGCCTATATGTACTGATACTAGAAGGTAGTGAGTAGCTGGCATTCCAAAAGGGGTATCTGCAGCTTCTGAATCTCAGGGTTAGGCTAGTGACTAGTAGCTAGTGAAAAAAAAATCATTTGATAGAGTCTTCAGTGCAGCAGTCTGAAAGACAGTGAGCAATGAAAGGAAGCCAGAGTGTGGTTTGGCAGCTAGCACTTCTCTTTCTAGTCACTATTTTACTACAGTATCCATATTTATGCTTTTTATAGCTGTAATAAAAATAAGTTGGTCAGCTCATTTGCCAGATACTGAAAGTTATAGGTTAGCATTACCAGGAGCTATGTTATTCTGGCACTTCAATATACCTTCAACCAGGCAACTTAAACACTTAACCAGTGGCACCAAGGGTTATCTTGCCAGTTATCAACAGGATTTTTCTTACAATCATGTGCATTCATGGCCAACACCGTGTGACTCCATTTGTTAATAATTTGGGATATTTTTTTCTTTTATATCAGTTTAATATCTTCTTACTTAATTTTGTGTTTTGCCTTGAAATAGGTAGAAGTTACTGAGTGTAAAAATGGGATCAAATGTTACTTTGGCCTGAAATAATGAAGTATTGTACTAATCCTTCTCAGAAGTCCCATGATATAGTCTTGTCCCATGACTGACACAAAAAGTCAACATATATGATGTTCACAGAGATCACTCTCGACAGACATTCTACAATCTCCTAAACTGCCTGTTTCACAGAAGTAGGTTAAAATAAGCAGTGATTGAAAACTAAGATTTCTGTAAGTACTCAGCTATTCAGATTATATCAAGATAATGCTATAGAAAAGTGCTCTGCCTATTAAGTATGGGTTATCTTTTTGTAACAGAGATCTAAAACTGCTGAGGGTAATACAAAGTTGTTCTTCTGTGACCTCTTTTTAAGTTTCTGCTCTTGCTCTCTTCAGGTGATAGTAAGTCATGTTGTACAAGATCAGGGTAAGACCTGGGTCACTGAAGACACTCATCAGTTCTACATTAGAGTGAGAGGAAAACAGCAGGAGGCCTGAATACAGAAATTCCTGTGCATGTGGAATCTTCTGCACATGTTGCAGAAACGCATTGATGTGACATAGCTAGGCTGTATCAAACCATCTGCTAGTACATGTCTTTGGATAACACATTGGCATATAATCTTTGGTTCTTGGTTCTCTTAAGGGACTGACTTGTTAGATGTTTTTCCCCAATGTATGGCTTCACAAGAATATATACTGTAGATTCATGTTTACCAGAAATATTGTCCTTTACATTATTTGTTGACCATTTCATTCCCCAATTGCATTTCCTTCTAGAGATAAACTATTCAATAGTCACTACCTGGACCATAGTGCTTATGCCAGCAAAAGTGCATAGAGTAAACATAGTTAACAATAGACTTGAACCAGATGCAACCATCTTGGGAAGATGATACTTCTGGCACTAAACATATGTCACTGACCACTAGTGATATCTAATGTCAGAAAAGGTATTTGGTGTCCCAAGAAGATACAGCTTCAGTCACCACTCAGACACAGTAAAAGCAGATGAAAGCTCCAGTATAGAAGGCTATATACAAAGAGAAAGAGAGGGTTTAAAACGGCATAGCAGAATGATTACAAGGAAAAGAAATAGAAATTACATATTAGCCACTGAACAATTACCAGATATTTTGTAGGCATATTAGAGGTGATCAAAAGAGAATTCCCATTCTGTATGAAATTCTGACATTTTGGAATCTGTTCTTATTCTGATTGAAATGAAAAATCCAAATGTCAGTGCTTTCTAAGACACAGTTCTGGGGAAATATTTCTTTGGAAATGTCAGAATTTCAGTACAAGTTTCTTGTTAACAACATTGAATCATTAAACTACAAGAGATGATATGCATGTGGATATATCTTCTACTACTTACGATACATGAAATAGTAAAACATTATTCAGATCTGTCAAAATCATACTATGATTCATAGTATAAATGAAAGATGATTAAGTTGTAATTATATACTCTTATCATACTGAAGTGAGAAGTCTTCTTGTGACAGTGCTTCAAGTAATTCTAGTAATTATGTAGGAGTAATATTATGTTTGATGATATGGTCATATCACTATGATGGTTAAAATTTGTTAGTCCATTTTATAGAAAGAAGGCCACAAACACAGTGATTGCCTGATATTATTAATTTAATGTTAACTGTAAGTCATTTAGCTAGTTTCTTAATCAGTGGTTCACAAGGCAGATATGTTTTGCATTAGAAAAGCCAGTAATTTGTCAGTTGGCAGGGGCTCTCTGCAATGACAATAATTTTTGATTCTAGTACAATAACCTTAAAATTAAAAGGAATTACTGCTAAATTGCAATTTTATTACAAAAGTGATTACATTCTTTTTATATATATATATATGCTTGCATTTATATTTTTTTGCAGCAGTGCTTATGGGAATTCAGCTATACAACTCCCATAACCAAACTGATAATTTATGCTTTGGTGTATTGTTTTGTAGTTTTCAGTAAATAGCAACCTTGAGGTTTATGGGCTAGGTATACTACTTTTTGTCAGCTATGTATCCAGGGTTTTCTGGCTACTGGGAATTAATTTATAAAATAAACACTTCATAGGCAATACTTCTTCTGCCCTGTAGCATGCTCAGATGTTGTAAAAGTCTTTTATTGTGAGTTTCATTGCTTTAGTGGATTTTTAAAAGCATTTATTAAATTTAGTATTTTGTTGAAGGAAAATCACAAGATTCAAGAGATAGAAATCTCACTCTCCTAAAGGCTTAAGAAATATAGTTTGCTAAGGTCTCCCAGTGCCCTTACAAGGACTTTTCCTTGATCTAATAAAGTGAGGAACTGCCAGATTCCCAGAGGAACGGGTTCAGAGCAGTGTGTGTGTGTGTGTGTGTGTGTGTGTGTGTACACATGCATGTGCCAGTTTGGGGTATCATTTACTCTGGTGCTGGGTGTTTGTGTGTGGCCAGCACCCCCCAGGCAAACCTTTATGCAGTCTATGAGACCTGGACATGAGATCTCAGGCTCCATTTTTGGATATTACTGCCTCACGTGGACTGTTTGCAGTTTGTTTGAAAAAGTTAATAACATACTCAACACATATCAACACAGCAGCCTCTACATTTATTTTATTTAATTAGTCTCATTTTTACCTATGGTATAGAACTGAATGTTATTTGTTACACCACACTTGTGACTCATTTATTTTCCTGAGATCACCCAAAAATGAGACACCTTGTGCTGTTCACTCCACCGGAGCTATTTTTATCAGCCTGTCTAGGCATGCACATGTGCATGTGTGTGCACACACAAGCACAGAAAGAACTTCCCAAGCTATGTTCTAGTGGCAATTTCAGATTTTTTTCTGAACCATAAATGTCATTCATACGTGTAAAAATACTGATTTTGTTATGAACACCCATGATGCATGCAAGTGACTATTGTAACTACTGAACTAGCTCTGCTTGCTTTGTACCTACCTCACTTGCTTTTTTTTCCTCAGAGTACTTCTTTGGATCTCTAAGGAGGAACTCTGTTGTAAATCTTTCACCGAATCCATTTCTTTCTCTCCATGCCAAACGATGAGGAGAAGCAGTCAGGCTATGCCTGTCTCTACTCTACTTGAGGTCTTTTTTCTCTTCCATCTCTGCTCTAACTTCTTGGCCATCTCCATGTACTTCAGCACTGGCAGTCTCATCTACATGCATGTTTCAGAGCAGCTTAGTATAATCCCTGTGTTTCCCTCAGTTCCAAGACTATAACACATACTTCCTTCAAGAGCAGAATACAAATGCTTACATCCAGGCTCTTGTCCTTGATGTAGATTCAGGTATTCCTTGCTGGAGAAAAACAGATAATATATTAACACTCCCTTTGGTTCCCTGTCTTGCACAAATACATGTGCATCCTGATGCAGTACATTTTCTCCACAGTTCTCTTGAAAACATATTTGCATTGATTTATTTTAGTCAGTTATCTAACATATTTTTATGGATTTTCTCAGTGAAGGCTTACCTGTGTGTGAAAATCCTATACTGACCGTTTCTACTAATAATCCTGGCTGATTTATGTTAAATTAACCAAACTAATATTTCAGATCACTGTCTCCATTTTCCTTAAAGTCTGATCAGTGCAGCTGGTTCCAAATTGCAACACGTAATGAATCCAAATATTAATTTGACTAATATAATACTAGATATCAGCATACTAAGTAATTAGACATGGATTTTCAAAGTACCATTTTTTCAGACAACAAAGTTCTTTGCAGGTTATTCCATAGCACTGATTTATCAAATATATTTTTTTGTTGCCAGCTCAAACCAGTCTCAATAGATCTGATTGCCACCGTGTAGAAAAGTAGCAAAAAAGTAGATAACTGAGCGAATTTCCATTTCACTCTAAGCACAAAAATTCTTCAGGCAATGCTATTCAAAGTACATATAAATTAAACTGTAATTTTTTATTTCCTTCCACTTCAGAAATTAATGCTTGTCTTCTTTGTTTAGCCCTTGTTATTCATATAATGGCAGGTTCTAGGTCACTGCATACAGGCAGCTGATATTTAGCAACTGATCTTAGTGGGGCTTAATTCGTTATCTTGTGAAAATAGTATGCTTCCTAAATAAAAATCAAAATGCATTCCTACTAGCAAACTCCTGTTTTCAAAGAAAAATCTTTGAGTGAATGCTACTAAACTGATATGATAAAATAAAAACAAAAATTCTGTACAAAGCATGAGTGGTTTAATTGCAAAAAAGTCAGTGTAAAGATGTCTAAATATTCATCAGTCCTGACACAATATTCTGGAATTCATCTCAATGGTCATTCCATATACTAGCTAAAACCATTCTCTCATTCTATAAAAAGGATTTTCTTAAGACCTAAAACTTAAGAGACAGACTTGAGAGACATCCTATCCTGTCCATTCACAAAGATAAAATGCTTAATACCTCTCAACATCTGAAAGCATCTTATCTTATTCCAGATTAGAAAAGGCAGTCCTCCCTACTAATGAGCACAGAGATGCTGCTACAAAGATTTCACTTCTACTCCATCAAATTTTAGCCATTATCCATGTCTTCATCTATTTTCCTTATGCACTGTGTAAACTACATTTCCATTCTCCATATCCAGTCTCGCTCATAAGTTTTTTTTACTGGACTATCAGGGAAAATTTTCAAGCAAACACCTCTGTCCTTGACACTCCTTTCTGCTACTTGGGAGGAGCTATACACACATGTATTTGTGTTTATCCTATTTTAGTAACAACCTTTTTATTCAATTGTCTGATGAAAAAAAGGGCAAAATTCAGGCAACAGATGTGGCAGCAGTGCTGCCTGTCATATTGGTGTGCAGAGACTTTTTCTGGTGCTTGCACTTGTCTAGTATTTTCACTTTTTCAATTTAGAATACTGTGTCTTTGCAGAAAGAGACCTGTTGCTATTTTTCTTATTAGTTCCTGATACAATTACATACCAACCCATTAACCGGACTGATGCTAATATAGATAGTGACAATGACAACATCAGCAACTTACTCTGGGAAATGATCATGAACAGAATGTCTTTATAATGGGAGATTTGCAAAAATGAACTTTTTATTCTCTTTTCCTATACAGTGAATGCTGACACGTCCCCACTTTGCAACATAAGTACCACAAAATTAGTTAAGATTCTGGAGCAATGCAAGGTATTACATGTTATCTACTGTTACTTTATGAAAAAATTATCATTTAACTTTCTGCCATTGACAATAATGCAACAAAACCAGTATGAGTTATGTACAGTCTTCAGGTAGTCTCTTGTGAGTCACACTGATCTTGTATACAGTAATGAGACACTGCAACCAGTCACATGTGCTGTGACTGAAGGATGAGCTGGAGAGCCTTTAAACTGCAAAGGAAAATAGAGCCAAGAACACATATCTTTAGGGATCAGTATGCCACAAGTATCATCCAATTAACTTTTTTTTAGTGTATGCCTGGAATTATTTCAGATGACTCTGAAGTAGTGTGAAACATGTCACCTGTGACCTAGCAAGGTGCAAGCATTTCCACCTAAAGGCCCTTTGAATACAGGCAAAATTCAAATTTCTAATATGCTAATTTTAACCAGGGAGGCCACTTGGCCACTTTCAAGAAACTACTCTTATTTCATGCTTAACCTATGTTGAAAAATGCAAGTGGTGCAATAAACACATCATTTAAAGACTAGGTTTATTTTCAGTGAAATTTGCAACATACTTTTTTCTCTATGTCCAACAGAATATATTTCAATTCCGTCTTTTGGTGTAATGAGGAAAGTGAAATTTAAATCAAGATATCAGCGGGCTTCCAAAACCCATTTTCTCACAGTATCAAAAGTCTCAGGAGCAAGTGCCCTATTGCCCTTAAAGTCAAGATACAGAAAAGTATTCCAGTATCTACAGTATGCTTTAAGTAAAATTTAGAAAGCTTAGGATAAGATCTATTATGCCATGGAAGTACTCATTTCACTAACCATGAGAAGAAACTACTTCATATGCATTTTGAAATGTTTTTTCTGACAAAATGGTTCCCATACCTGTAGACCCACTTTCTTTCAATGGAGTCTCATAGTTGTAGTACTTATCTGGCATAATGTTTTGAAACTACATCTCTAATAACAAAAATATACTTGTGCGCCCATAGAAACTATACACAAAGCCAAATATGAAGGAATAAATGTCCTCTTAAAAACTGAAATTGTGTTCTGTTAAAATTACAAGAATTTTAATGTACTTGAAATTATTTTTCCTGTATCTCAACGATGAAGACATAACAAGACAGACACTACAACCATAAAGCAAACAGTATGTATCTTATTTCCAGGAGTGCAAATATACGTAATATTTACATTCACGCTTTCTGAGGCAGCTTTTGCCTGAGGGAGGCTCTCAATTATTCTATCTGTACCCGCTCCAAGGACCTAAACTAAAGATAGAGATGGGGGAAGCATGAGGAGGAAGTATGTATTACTTTTTCCTGTGCCCATCAATGCCAGAGGAAACATTGACACTCATGTCTCTGATCCTTGCTATTTTTTCTCAGTCAGGACAGCTATTTTCCGATTGGATTTTTTCATATTTTGTTTAAATCACTTGGCAATTGCATATATATGGTCTCTGACATGTATGTAGCCTGGTTAATCCCTATCATTAATTTTCCACAGGAAGAAAAAAATTATCTAAAATAATTAAATACGTAATAGGCTCCTAGACAGCAATAATGTAATTTCAGCAGTTCATAGTGTTTGCATTTTACTCACAAGGCCTTATTTGAATTCACTAGTGAACAGTTGTGCATTCAAATATGACTTGTTGTGTAAGGCATGTAATTTTTTAAGCTCCTACTGAGATAATTTTCTACTCCAGTAGCCCTCAGAGGGCATAGCATCTGAATGGGAAGCTTACCTTAAGAATGTCATTGTGCTTATGCCCACAGGAAACATTTATTACACGTTGTCCTGTCAACTAAATAGTTAGGTTACAGTCCCAGTTTTCACTACAAACTCTTGATCTTTAATGATAAAAATTTCTATTCTCTATGCATCTGTTCACTGTATTTTAAGATTCAATCCTAGAGTCTTCCTGCCCTTCAGCAGTCATTTTCAAAAAAAGCTCAGAAATAAGCAGGAAACATTAAAAAACCCTGTATTTTATCAAGAAGATAGAATTTAATTAAGACTGGGAAGAGATGGGTAATGTTTAAAATCCTGAATCCTATAATAAATTTTGCATTTTACATGTACCTCGAGTAGATATGAATATGAACCTCTTGGATCATTCAATTCAGTGATATACTACTGCAGGCAATTGTGTCATGCCATATACTAGAGTTATCTAAATGCAATATGACATTTCTGCATCCATTAGGGATGCCAAATTCAGGGGTTATTTTTGATTTGACATTAGGAACTTATCCTGGAATGATAAATTGCAGCTCCACTGTCCTTTGCTCTGAGGCCACTCAAAGTTGATCCACTGAATGCCCTGCAGTAAATGAGAGGCAACCAACCCTTCTTCCACTGAATGAAAAGCTGCTTTATTTTGTCTTGATTCTGTTGAATGAGTGAGTCTACATGGGTGAAGACACTATGAGTGAGTGAGTGAGTGTGTGACTGACTGACTGATCCCTTGTACATGTGGGGTGGTAAAGGTCCAGTTATCTCCCGTGGAAGCAGAACAAGTTAGCTTAACTTACATTTACTACTGGAAACAAGGTCCTTACTACAGCTACAGCAGCTATGCATTTATACCTCATTAACTTGGGATAATTCCAAGTAGCTTATTCTGAACTTATTTAAAATACTTTAAAAATACTTTTACTAACTTAACCTTGTGAATTTTAGATTTGAGTAATTTTCAGTTGGGTTAAACACAATTATATCACGTGTACCTCAAAAAAAAAAAGATTTGTTTTCCTTTACTAGGGAAGTCTATTTAGAAACCAGCTCTCTGATGGTTAGACATTTGGGTGTGAATTTCCACTTGCATTTATTCATGATGAATAGTCTTTGCTTTTCTTGGGCTAGCATTTCCCTTAAGTTTATCTAACATTTATTCCCCAGTGCACTTACAGGCAACAGTCTTGTTTGTCCCTTTACAATTTCTGTTCTGTTAGACAGACAAGATGACACATTTATTGCATTCTATGTGTTAGGTTCCCTTCTCTGATACAGCTGGTAGCCACATTCCAAATTCATCAGCCTTGAGCACGTGTGCAGTGAAATTTAAATAGGGTCTTTTAAAAAGGGACTTTTGTGAATTTCATGTATGATAGAATAACCTTCCTAAAGCACTTTCAGATAACTTTTTCCAGTATAACAGTGAATTAGTTGTTCACAAGTATCTTGTGACTATCTAATATACTTAGGCGATTATCTCCCTGTGTTTCTTCTGCAACTAAATGCAAAAAGACATGAGGTTAAATTTTTCTTGTTGAATTTCTACTCATTTCTTTGGGCTCAAGAATATCTAATTTTTATCATACAACAGCTCAATCCTTCACTATTGACAGTCTCCTCAAATTTGTGTCATTGTCAAATGTCAGTAATATAAACCAGTTTTCATGCCAATATCATAAGCTGAGGAATTCACAACTCACATCTCCCCACTTTACACCTTCCTTTCATCACAACCTAATTTTGTACCTATTCAGCATTTTTTCTGTCCATCACCAACTTCTCTAATTTAGCTCTTTTTCCACAACACTGTACAATTTAACTTTTTAGTAAACTTACAAGATCAAGTGCTTTACCAAAGAAATAGATAAGACTTAGAAAACTAGTTAGGCATTTCTAACCTGGAATTCTAATTGCTCTTGACCCATTTTTGATTATGCAGTGGATTTCATAAGTTTCTCCTTCAATATCTGTTCTATATCCCGGCACATTATGACATCAAACTAATGAAGCAATGATATTCATAGACGTTTCTGATGACAACAGGTTTCTTTTTATTTTCCTGAAGTTAATAATTCCTGCTTTTTTTTTCCTATTTATAAGTGGTAGCAAGTAGAGTTTGCTTTTCTTTGGCTTTGCAAGGATATCATATTAAATATCTCAAAAATATTTAGGATCATTCTTTAGCTGAAGAGCCTCATGTTGACATTTTGACAAAGATTTTAGTCAGACAAAGCTGTATAAAGTAATAGAACTAAACACATTTTAATTAAACTCTAAACAGTTTAGTCAATATGACTTTTCCTTTCTCATTCATGCAGAACCCTTCTGTCTTGTGAGCAGAAAGATAACTCCAAGACTTACAAGTTCTGAATATATAACAAGAAAAGATCCAACAAAGTCGACTATGCTTAAGCTAAAGACCTGTTTAGAATGCATTAAAAAAATCAGCCTTTTCTTTTTCATATCACCTGCGGTAATAAATCTGTACAATACATAATGAGATAATATGCCCTATACGGTCAGGCAAAACTCTGACAACAACTTAAAAGATTCACTAGAACTCTTAAACTTTGGAGATGCATCTGGTTAACAGGTATGTTTTAAATTAACAAACCACTGCTGAGGGGCATAGTTTAGTGTTTGATAGGAATGGTTGGACACAATGATTGGGTGGGTCTCTTTCAACCTGGTTGTTCTATGATTCTATGGTTCTATGAAATAGTGGCAAAGAGCTTGGATGGCCTGACTTCTTATCTAACTGAAACCAGACATTGCCAGTGGTCTAACTCTGTTAGATTACACTCTATTTCTGCATTCACATACAGAATCAAAATTAGATTCATGCAAAGCCACTCCGCCAGTGCTGAATGATCCAGTTGGTTTTAAGAATAAAATGAAATCACAAAAGTTCTAGCAATCACTCAGTGAAAAGAAAAATGTAGAAAAGTCTGGGGAAAAAAAGCTAAACATGAGGATCCATATTTTATCTTTTTACTGATTGGACATACTAAACATGAATTTAGTGTCCATGATGAGATATATGGAAATCTAAATGGAAATCAGATAGATGCAGATGAGGCAATTTTAAGTGAGTTTTGAAAAATTAGGCTGAGTTTACACTCTGCTAAAATTCAAAGAAATACAATCACTTTGCAGCTGGTGTAGAAAAACCTCTAATGGGGCAATTGCAACAAATCCATCATTTCTTTCATCATATGAAGCCCATAGATTGTTACAAGATATACTAGCCCCTATTATCTTCTTCATGTAACTTGGTTTATATCAGATAGGTAAAGCAAAGAATTTTGGTACTAACCTGCATGGCACAGCCTATTCAGTGACAAGTGGAGGCTGTTTACTGCCTATACACAGCTACTTTAATATTACTGACATAGAGAACATATACAGGAAGGAAGATGTGCGAGGAAAGCTGTTGTAGAACTTAGTTGTCAAGAGAAAATGGAACAATGTTTCATTATCATTCAGAGATGCCCTATAAAGTGCAGGACAGCTATGATCTTCCTCAAGCTACATTAGCAGTATGATGTGTTGTCTTTGTTCCATCCGTCCATGTGGCAAAAACTGGCGTCACTTTGTGCCCCTTGGGTACGTCATGTCAGAGAAAGCCTTTGGAGAAGATTCATGCATCAAGGAAAACACTATTTATGAACTTCTGTTAGGTCATTTCCCTAGGTAAGCAGATGTCCATAGCATTTTGTAGACCATACAGCATATTTTATACAGCTGTCAACAGCATCCCAGGAAGAGCTTTTGTCAATTAAAGGTGTCTTTTGTCAAATTACCCAGTACAAGAGAAATATATACTTCAATTTCTTTAAAGTTATGTATTAGAAAATATTTTCCATCAGAATAAAAACATAACTTTCAAGGCAGATAGAAAAGAAATAGGATAATTTCCTTGCTATCAAATAATAAGTGTATAGAAATGCATTCAAGAATTTATGTCTCAAAAGACATTTCAATATAAAAAATTTACCCATTTTGAAAAATCTATAGGCATGGAATATATGAAACAGGAAGAATTACACTGTCTTGAACATTAAATTTAACTTTCCATTAGCTTATGTTGATGATTAAATTATGCTGATGTGAGGGTTATTGTGCCCTTGAGCCAAAGTTTAACAGTCCACTTACAGTCTAATAATAGAGATTTTAAGGAATGATGATTCCATCATGCTGATGGTATTAGATATATTTGGATGGCTGTTCACATACAAATGTATTTAAATGAAATGAGCATCATATCGATCATGATCTGTAAGACATCTCAGACTTTTTCTGACACTTTATCTATTTAAATTACATCTAAATTACAAATACTGTGAATATCACCAGTTAAAGTAGTATTAGCCTAACAGCAAAGGAGACTAATAAGAGAAATATTTGGTTACTTCACTGTGACCTACTATATCATTGCATTCTGTGATATTATTACCAGAATTTGCCTTGTCATTTTCACTTTATAGAGATTTCTGTATCATTCTTAAAACTGATTATACTGCAGAAGCACAAACCTTTGTTGAGAGGTGATATGTCACGTACCTCAAATGGTATGCCAGCTGCCTGCACAGTTTATAAGACCCTGAAATAAGATGCTCAATGGTAGAATCATAGAATCATTTGTTTGGAAAAGACCTTTGGGATCATCAAGTCCAAGTGTAACTGTCCACTACTAAATCATATCCCAAAGCTCTTCATCTAAGCATCTTTTAAATGCAGGTGGGGATGGTGACTCAGCCACCTCACTGGGTAGCCTGATAACTTTTTCAGTGAAGAAATTTTTCCTAATGTCCAACCTGAATCTTCCCTAGCACAACTTGAGGTTATTTCCTTTCATCCTATCACCTACCACCTGTGAAAAAAGATCGACACCCCTGTCTACACAACCTGCTTTCAGGTAGTTGTAGACTGTGACAGGTCTTCCTTCAGCCTCCTCTTCTCTAGGCTAAACAACTCCAGTTCCCTCAGCTGCTCCTCATAAGACTTGTTCTCCAGCCCTCTCACCACCCATTTCCAAAATTATGACCAAAAAAAAAAAATCTATCCAATCACAAAGACTTTATTAAAAAATCTTCAGAGATGTAAAAATGATTCATTATCCAAGTTTGTGGAAAATCTTTTAGACTAAATATAAGTTTCTCCACAGAAGAACCATCACAATGCTTTTGGAGTAAGCCAAGCTGTTCTTAAGAGTAACGCAATCTGTGCAAGTCAACAGAAAGAAAAGGGCCAGTTGCACATTCTAGGTGTGCTGAATGGCAAAGAATACATGTGGAAAAACAGTATATGCAGGTCTCACTTGTGCAACTCCATGATCTGTGGTGTATAGATAAATGTATGGAGGAGTAGCTGTGGGTCCTAAAGCACATAATTAGTTAAAGCAACCATAGGAGCCAAATAGCAAAATATCAGTCCATGTCAATGTTCTTCCTCTGCCAGAGGCTAAAAGAGTATTCCTGGGGAAGACTACAGGAAACATGACCTGTTCTGAGTGATCATTTCTAGAAAAGACTAATTTAGTACGTTCAGCCAGAGGTTATGGTTGAAGCATATCATTAAGTGTTCTCCAATGGATCTCAACTTTATTAATTTCTTTCTGAACCCATTTTCACATTGACTATCTATGGGAATGAGATCCACAGTTTAATATTGGAGAAATAGTGATAACTGTTCCCAGTTTACCTCTTCTACACTATATGTGCTTTTATGAACTTTCATTGTCTTTTCCTTCAGCAGTCAGAAGACTCATAGACTGCATTGTCTATCTTTACACTTCTGCTTTTACAGCACCCGGTGGCAATGAGTTCCACAATTAAATAAATAAGGAAATAAAATAAAATAACTCCCATCTTTCTTCTCCACACCATTTACAATGGTGTCTTTTCTTTAAATTGTCTTTTCTAATCTAAAGAGTTCTGGCCCATTTTATAGGTAAACTTCACTTTTGAATAGGAGGTTGCTTCAAACCTTTAATAATCTTTGCTACACTTCTCTGTGCCTTTCCTAGTTCTTTGTTTCTTTTTGATAAAGGAAGACAAGAACTTGCAGAAGCTTTTAAGTTAAAGGCACATCACATATACCTAATGGCATAATGACTGCTGTATTTGCTTTTCATTCCTTTTCAAATTCTACTAAAAAGTCTGTTCACTTTTCTGACCATTGTGGAGCACGTGATGAGCTTTTCAGAGAACCATCTAATAAGGTCTTTTCTTCATAGTGATTTTAATAATTTAAAGTCTCTCATTATGCCTATATCTTTTGCCATGTGCATTGTTTCTCACTTATCCACACGGACTTTCATTTGCCATTTTTAAATTCAGTATTGTGAGATAGTCCTGACTTTTGAGTCATATATCTGTAGTTTCTGACTGATATAAAATACAGATTGATATCAAACACATATTTTTATTTTAATTACACTTTATAACAAAATGTACACGATGAGTTGATAAAGCCAGGAAAAGGAGGTAGGACTTACTTGTTGCTAAGGCAAAACTTGTTTATTAGCTAGCAAAGTAGACAAACGGCAGCTGAGATAACAAAGACACATTATCATTTACAAAGAGGTGGATTAATACACTTCTTTGGATTTAGAACCATAACAAGTTGTCTGTCTTGTGCAGAAAGAAGACATAAAGTTTTGAGGAAAGAGGTTATGTGTCAGAAACCTTAGAGGATTTCAAAGGAGAAATTTGCTATAAAATCTAGCATACATTGCCAACACAGGGTGCTGCCTAATAATTCAACATAAGGAACATGATAAGCAAAACCAGAAAATCCCTGACAATCACCTAGTCTGGGCAACTTATCTCACACCACCTAAATATGAGAAAAAAAATAAGGAAAACGTAGCTCTTTCCTGCCATAACATTAAAGAAAGCAGATTAAACTTGGTTTTTCTTTCTTCCCTCACCTCCCCATTCTTTTGTAAATGTAGCTATTGTCGTTCTTTTCCATGTTGTAAAAAAAAATAATAATTCATTCTTCATTTTGCTTACTGTAGTCTGAGTTAGATCTATGGCAGGGTGAAATACAGCTGGTGAGTAACAGTGAAAATTTTCTTACACAAAAGTGAAATAAGTATATTAAATGAGCTTTCTAAGATGCCCATGACATAACTCAGACTCCCAGGTTATCATTCAGAGTATCCCAAGCATAAAAGGGGTTGTCTATTTTCACCTACTTAAAGCAGATAGTGGAATGGAAACTGGGATGGGTGGGGGGCAGTCAGGAGAGTAATTAGTGTTTTCTGTAATGGCTAGGAACATAGATGATATTTTGTACTGGGAACTCTGTCTGGATCTTTTAAATGCCTCATGAATTTTCCTAAATAATGAAGTGAATAATAAACATCAGGATAACATTGGGATCTAGTGTAAGGTATCCCTGCCCATGGCAGTGTGAGTGGAGCTAGGTGGTCGTTAAGGTCCCTTCCAACCCAAACCATTCTATGGTTCTACGATTCACCCTTGTGATGTTATTGAACGAGGTACTGAACAGCAGTGATACAAGCACAAAATCTCAGGTATAACTTTTCTGCCACTGAGAAAACTGTTCATCTATCCCCACTTTGTTTCTTACTCTTTGGTCATTTTCTAATCCTTACAAGAGGATCTTTCTTCACTCTTATGCTTTTTGAGGTTTCTTTAAACCTTGGAGTGTGAGGTTTCATGAGTATTCCACATGCATCAATTGGCCAGACTTTCACTAATTTCCTCTAAAGAACCTGTGTAACGCCTCTTACTTCCAAGTCACCTATACCACAAAATGGAACATTTTTCCATGTGTTTATTCATCCTGTTCTTTATTAAGTTTTTTGCAAGCTGTCTGACTTGGAGATCTGGTCTATGATCCTGTATTAAAAATGTATCAGTTTTATTTTTGAGTGTCTCATGAACTTTTAGGGTAAGTGTCGTTAATTCTATCTTTCCCTATTTTTGTTTTCAGTAACTTCATGGAGTCTTAAATATCAAGATAATAGTCACAAATCTGGCCAGGGTATAGATCTAATAGCCTTTCCTTTTGACTACATCTGTCAGGCTAGTTTCTGACTAGATACATTCAGTGACCCAAATATTCCTCTGCTGAACTACAATATTTTATATTGCACTTCACTTCACCCAGTAAAACAAAAACTTTTTCAAGTGAATTAAAATGCTATCTTAATACATATTAAAGGAACTTTCTTTTCAAACTAGGTAGAGCATAAAAATAAAGCTAAATATCATGATCACTGAGCAGAGATGAATTAAATTCTTCACTGTTTCTGTATGTACACCTTTCAAAGCTGTTCAACCAGCAGACATATCAGCAAGAAACTTAGAGTGTAATTCTTTTTCATGTTCTAAAACATCAACAAAAGGTGATCATTCAAAAATCAGGATTCACAAAGCTATTAACCTTCATTATGAAAGCCTAGCAAGCTTGGTCTTTATTGATAGAAAAATATAGGTGCTTCTGTAAAGTGAATCATTCTTTTTCTTGATGTAGTAGGACTCTGTCCCTTGAGAGCACATAGTGCTCTAATTTCTACATCCTTTTATCATCAACCTGAGGTGAGACAGTGGAATTGTTTAGAAAAATCAGAGACGAAGTAAATTTGACTCCAAGCCTTATCACTCAAGAATATATTTGTTTCACCATGTCTGAATCTTCCTACACAGCAGAGGTTTTGATTTTTTCTACTTTAGCAAGAACAATACAGTAATCAAAAATATTGTTGTTTGAAGATGAATATATAAGGGTATATATTTCCTAAAATGGATGTCTCTGATAAATTGGGCTTTGGAGGTGAGGTCTATATCTCTCCAGAGAGAGCTTCATTCTCTTGAAGAAGATCTCAGCTGACTTTGTCTAGTCACTGAAATTTCAGCTGAAATAAGATGAACAAAGTTATACTCGCATAGGTGATGGATAAAATGACCACTTTCTCACTTTAACTTCTCCAAAGTCTGCAGCAAGAGATTCTCTTCTGGACATTGTTTTTCTCTTAATACCAAAATTTAATTAAAATTTGGATGAGGTGAACTGCAGATTGTGTAGATGAAAAATAATAATAAAAAAACCACAGAAAAAAAACCTGATTGAAGATTTGATGACATTTTTACAAATTAAATTCAAACAATAATCCCTTCACTAATTGCTAACGGTGGACAGTGCCATAAACTGAGAGTGATTTTAGAATTAACGTAAAGAGAATATTTGTATTTCAGCTTCTTGCCAGATAAATGGAGAGAAGTAAAATTGCACTTCCAATTGGCAGAGAAAAATCAGATTACTGTGAAAATTAAAACTTTGTAGATTATTACTTAGAACAGTGTTCTTTTTTAAAATGAATATTGTTAATGAATTTCTAAACATTTGAGTAAAATACAAATATGATGATTAAATATGCAAAGTAACCCCTCAGATTAAAAGCACTTTAGCAGCCAGCCAAAACAGCTATAACAGAGGCATTTAACCACCTGTGTACTGAAGAAAACATGTTCATTTTCCACTTTTAAGAAGGTTGTATAATTATACACAAAACTGATTGATGTGGTGCACAGGAAGCAACATATCATGCTTCTAAGCAGAACAACTTTTAAGTATGTTCATATGTTATTTTACAACACAGTATGTCCAGAGCCATTGCAATAGTCAATCCTATATGAATTTTTACTGCAAGGTCTGCCTTATATAGTTTTCTGGAAATCCAAAATTATCAAAATAAATTCTTTCAACCTGGTCTTCCTCTCACCTCAAAATTCAAAGTTCAATTATGATACTAATTGTAATTTTTTTTGTTGTTTTTTTTACACAAAATACCTAAAGTAGAGCAAATACTAACCAATAAATAAATATGAAGCATGATTCATTGCTCTAACATCTGTGTGTAAAGGTACAACTGGATCCAAGATAGTAAGATGTAGTCAAGGAAAGAAACAGGAATTATCAGGGAGCAATTCTCTTGGCTGAAATAGGTATCTGACAAAGGGCAGCTCGATCTCACTTCGTAGTATCCATTTCTCTTTAACAATTGTACTGGTAGCCTAAGGAAATTACCTGCATCTAGCTTTTAGATATCTGAATTTAGGTGAGATGAAGCATGTCTTTATTGACTGTTACACAAAGGCATTGTAGTTAAATGAAGCAAACAGATGAAAGTGGGTCAATGGGGACAGGGAAGATAACAAGAGCCTGTAATTCTTTCAAAGGTCATTTTACAAAGAAAAGAAAATCCGGGAAAAAAACCTCAATGACTACACTTCTGACATGGGACCCTCTACACACTGTGTGCCCACACAATATGTGGCCTGCTTTGGTTTGCACTGCATTGCACAAAGGTGGGCTGCCTTTCCTTTTTCCCCACAGGCAGGTAAACGGTAACCCTCTTCATGCAGATATTATGTGTTGCTTATCATAGAATCATAGAATGATCAGTTTGGAAGAGACCCATTGGATCACTGAGTCCAACCATTCCTATGTGTATGTGTTGTTAGCATGGGCTGACTGGCTCTTCTTCCAGGTCACAAGCAGGAAAGTAACAATGCCTAAGACAAAACATCTTTGCTGCTTCGCTTCTTAGGGGAGAAACATTTATCACTGCATCCTCAGAACAAATTTCTGTAACATAGGGAATATTACAAAGCACTTTCTTAATAAAATAACCTTCCTGCCTTCTCATGTAATTATGTACCTCCCCTATATAATAAAGAAATTTTGTATAAATAGCTTCTACTCTTTAAGGTACTGATGTTCATTTTGTCCATCACTATGCAAATCTCATTCTTTCAGCTGCAAAACTACCCTTTTCTTTTGATCCTTGCACTTTGTTTTTGGTCACTTACATCCAGAATCTTGCCACCTCTTCCCTCTCAGTTTCCCTCAATCTCTTACTATTATAACTGCAAAAGAAAGACTGCAGCTAGAGGGAATAGGAACACGGACTTAAACTGAGTGTTCAGCACAGCTAGTATTTAGACAAAGAATTTGCCTGCAGCCAGAGGAGAATGAGTTAGATTAAATTGGTTTGATGTTGTAAGGAAGTGAGTGACATTTTTATATTTTAATTAAGTGAGAGTAGCAGCTAGGAGAGGATAGGAATGCAAGAGGAGGGAGTAGAGAAAAAGCAAGGAAATAAAACAGCAGCTTGCAGGAAAACATGAATAAATACTTTTCAGATTCTGTATTGTAAAGCAAGGAATTATAACAGGATGAGAATCTGAAGAAAAAAGGAAACGTAAGCAGGACTTCAATGTTAATATGTTTGAAATGACCCATTTATCCTACAGTCTGCAACAGTGAGTTATCTGTCAATCAGCAAAGCTAATTTTAAAATTACATTCTGGGTATTACCGTTATTTAATGTACCTTGTTTAATATCCTGGTTTTTCGGTGGAAGTGATATATCATAGGTCAGATGCAATTTCACTGCACATGCTGACTAGTCATTTTTTACTCATTGAGTAGTCACATTGATTTCAAGGAGACAGCTTAGCAAGTATAATGCTACTTGGTACAGTTCAGACCTGTGTGTTTCTGCATGCCTATCCAGCCAAGGTGCCAAATACAGCTGACAACTAAGCCCCACACAGCCATTTGCTCACTTGCCTCTAGTAGAATGGGGAAGAGAATCAGGAGGATAACAGTGAGAAAACTCATGGGTTCAGATAAAGACAGTTTAACATGTAAAGTGAAAGCCAAGTGCACAAGCAAAGCAAAATAATGAATTCACTCACCACTTCTGGCAGGCAGATGTTCAGCCATCCCCAGGAACATAGGGCTACATCACACATAATGGCTAGTTGGGAAGACAAACATCGTAACTCTCAGTGTCCCACCACTTCCTTCCTTCTTCTCCCAACTTTCTATGCTGAGCAGGACATCATATGATAAGTCACTTCAGTCACTAGGGGTCTGCTGTCCCAGCTGTGTCCCTTCCCAGCTTGTTGCGCACCCACAGCCTACTTACTGGTGGAGTGGAATGAGAAGTAAAGGCCTTGATGCTATGTAAGCACAACTCAACAACAGCTAATATGTCCCAATTACATCAACACTGATTCCAGCACAATTGCACACATAGCCTCATAACAGCCACTATGAAGAAAATTAACTCTATCCCTGCCAAAACTAGCACAAGCTTTCTCAAATATCTTTGACATATTTAATATCATAAACTCATGCTAAATGTTATATACTAAGTACTTGTAATTTCAATGCTAAAATAATCCAGTTGCCTTACTAGCGTCTTGTAAGAAGATCCACTACATTACATTTGGGTTATGTCAATATTATCCACCCAGAAAGTATGAAAAAAAAGATTAACTTCTAGAGGTGTCTATCACTCTCATTACCTGGAGAATAATCTTAGATGACCTATTTAAATTAAGCACCTAAGCTGCTGAAATTAACATGTGCATTCATTCTTGCAGTATAAGATTTTTGAAGCATTTAGCTTTGACAGTTTTGTCACTGGAGCTTTTTATGACACAGAAACTTAGGAACCTATGTAATATGGAATACACTTTTGCAAGAATGGCCAACTTCTACTTTTTATTGCATCCCTTCTTGTCACTGTCAATGCAAACACGAAGTAATTGATGAGCACTCTAACCAAAGATGTAGTGAAGTGCCGACCTTGTACTTTAATTGATCTGGTTTTGTCACTCCTTCCTCTTTTCTAAAATGTATTTATGTCCTATAATTCTTATTGCAAGTTGTCTAATTATTTCTTGTGATTGGATTCTTAAATTGAGACATTCTGCTTTAGTCAGAGGATGTGTTACCTTTGACTCAAGTTAAAGTGAAATTATTATGTTTTCAATGTAAGCACCACTAGCTATACTATACACACCACAAACATTTCTTTGTATCTTATTATGAAGGTGCAGACACAGGAAGTAATTTTTTTTCTATATTCTGATATTTCAGCAACTTTATTCTGAATACTCTCTGCAGCCTGAATAGGCATTCTTATTAACAAGATTATCAGTCCTTCTTTTTTAAATGATCTTTAATATTAGTACCTGGAGGTAGAAGGAATGAAAAATTTATTATGCCCTATCACTGTATGTTCAAAAATTTCTCAGCTAGCAAATCAACATAGATTGACCTATGTAAAGCGAAGTATATCTATAAAGAACATTTGACCTTCACACATTGATTCCAGAGTTTCCTAAGGCAATGAAACACAATGCTATTTTAATGGACTTAAATAAAAACATATTGTGGAGGTAAATATGTATAAAAGAATTTGTGACAACACGCTAATGGTAGCAATGTTTTTCAGGTTTATTTCCCTACCTAGTGTATTTTTATCCTTATAATCTCTATAGTCGTGCATTGTGTCTGTGTGCCTGGCTTGTTCTAACAATAACAATAAGATTTCTGTAGAAATCGGACAGTGTGAAGTGGTAATGGCTTTTGGATTGACTAGACTTGTTCAAAACAAATTTTTGAAGTAATATTGGAATTCAAAGTTCCTCCACTTCTGTATGGTAGAATTAATGCTTTTTGCTGGGTCACAAGTATGTTATCATTTGAATATTTCCCAGTTAATTTCTAAGCTCCTTGTGGCAGAATTATCCCTCTTTGTGCATATCTGTACAAACAAGCAAATCATCATAGCCCTTTGTTATAAAGGGCTTTTTCTCCCCACATTCTTTTCTAATTACAAAGAGATAGCAATTTGTTTTGACATGGTAAAACATATTAGTTCAGCAGCAGCAATAACAACGGTGTTAAAAGTATTCTTCTCTGTGCTCAAATGGGGGTAAAGCATAATGTCTTACTACTCTGTAGGGAGTTATAACAAGCATTTTAAATGTAAAGCTGCAGTGAGCAGTTTAGCAACTATCTGAACTCTGGAGAACGATAAAAATGCTTGTAAACTCACTCGAATAAGTTTACAACCTAAAGGGAAATAGGAGACTGAGAAAAAATTTTGAAACCTTACAGCAATTACTATAGTTCCTTAATGCTTACAGATGTTACCTGTGATTAGAAAGTCAGTTCACCTTTCCTATGCCACCTAATGTACTTTCTAGCCCTTTCAGAATCTAATGAATGTAGACAAATGTTTGCAAACACTTGCACAATTTGAAATGTTATTTGATACATCATGGTATAATCCTCCTGGAGATTTTTATGATAAAAAATTCCTACTACAGTGACAGATTTTTGTCATTTTGATCAATATATTTCCATCTGCATTTGTATATAGGAGAGGAAATAATTGTGTTGCAGGCATGCTTGTTTGTTAAAAGCTAAAATACAAATTGTGGTGGGTTAATTCTAGTAGAAAACTGAGCTCCACAGTCTGTTCATATCTTTCTTGAATTACGGGGATGAGCACTGGACACAGTACTGCAGGTGTGACCTAACAAGTCCTGAGCAGAGTGGAATGATTACATCTCTCTGGTAGTAATGCCTACATGGATTTACCTTCATTGTTTCAGCAACACACTGTTTATTCATGTTCAACTTGTTTTACCAGGACCCACAGGTCCCTCTCAATAAAGATGCTCTGCAGCCACACACATCCCTGTCTGTACTGGGCTTTTTAGTCATGCTGTCCTATGTGCAGGACCTTGCACTTTTCTTTGCTGCACTTTGTACAGAACTTGCTTGTCCACTTTTCCAGCCTGTTGTGATGGGTTTAAGAACTACATCTCCCATCACACCTGTCCAGGTCTCTTTGTAAGATGGCTCTCTCTTCTGAAGAGTCCACATCAACACTGAGTTTAGTGTTATCCACAAACTTAGTAAGGTTGCTTTCGGTTGCATTGTGCAGATCATTTATGAACATGTTGAACAGCATAGGACCCAGTACTGATCCTGGGGGTTCTCACTTGTGACAGGCTGCCAGGCGGAATGAAAACCATTGATCAGCACCCTCCCAGTGCCGCCTGTTAACCTATTTCCTACCCATCTTGCAGACCATCCACCCAATCTATCTTGCCAGGTTTTCTAGAAGGAGGCTGGAAAACTGTGTTGAATACTTTGCTGAACTCTAGGTAAACAATATCCACTGCTCTCCCCATGTGATCAAGTTAGGCAGGCCTTTGGTATGTCTGTGCTGACTATTCATTCCCAATCACCTGCTTCATTTGGCTTTTAATAGTTTCTAAAATGACCCTTTCCATTACTTTGCTAGGGATCAAAGTAATACTAATGGGCCTGCAGTTTCCTGAGTACTTTTTTGGGCCCTTCTTGAAGGTGGGTATGACATTTCTTTTCTTCCAGTCATCAAGGATATCCCCCCAAACCCCATAACTTTTCAAAGATTAGAGACAGTGGGTAGTGTTCTTGCAAAAATGTTAGCCCTTTCTCTTAACATTCTGACAACTAAAATTGTTTGCTGTCTGCTAACACTTCACAGTGATTTCCTACACAGCTCCTTTCTATACCATCAACTCCCAACTGCTAGCAGGGTTACAACTTCTGAGGTGCAAGACTTGGTATTTGATTTTGTTGAACTTTCTGAGATACATTCCAGCCCATTTTTCCAGCCTCTATAGCTCTCACAAGATGTAGTAGACCTCCCCTCCAGTTGAATATTCTCTAATATTGTTAGCATCCTATCCCATTGTCTAGACCACTAACAAACATGTTAAATGTCATAAAAAACAATAACAAACCCTGAGGGGTGGCACTCATCATGACTCCAGCTAGACTTTGGATCTTCTATCTCAATAATTTTAGCCCAGAAGTCCAACCAGTTTTACATCAAGTTATCAGGTCAATATTTCATCAATGTGACTCTAAGGATACTATGGGAGAACATACTGAATGCCTTGCTAAAAGCAAGGTGAACAGTATTGCTCTCCCCACATCCACAGTCATATATCTCATAATAGAAAGCTGTCCACTTCATCATACTGCTTCTGCCTGTTGAAAAGCCATAAATCCACAAAGCCACAAATAATTCTTCTCTTTGTATCTTAGAATTGATTTTTGATGAAAAGAAAACACTATTTTTTCTTCAGTTTCCAATCATTTTGTTTTAGTTAATTGCCTTTTTATGCATAAGTTCCCACTATGATTTTGGCAATTATGTCATTTAAAACAAGTACGTAAATTATAATACCTGAACTATTTATTTGAAGTTCCTAATTGGAAATTGTTACAATTATTTCTACTAATTATAAAACATGCTGTTAGTACTGTAAAACTGCTTAGTAATATGATCAGAAAGGTTAATGAGTTTCAATATTTTGGAGTATTGAAACAGATGTGGCATTACTATCTTCAACAAATTAAGTTAAATACTTATTACAATCTTGGAAATAGTTCACAGCAGCCATTATTATGTTATCACTTTTAATGAATAAAACAACTTTTGGCTTGTGTGAACAATAGCATATTCTCATCTTTTTGTTAACTTTTTACTCAATAGTTTAAAGGTAGTTTTGGAAGTCGGATTATTGTTAACCCAATGGGATTAACATTCAAAAGCTTCCACTGTAGCTACATTAAAAGAAAAAAATTTTTCTAAATAGTCACCAAGTTTTGCATGGAAGTTTATGCCCTTCACTGGAAACCTTGCTACTAAACCTTTCATCTGGAAATTTCCACATACCCAGATGCTATTTTAATAGATACTGACATAGACTTAATAATTGCTTTCTATTTAATTATATAATACTCTGTTTTCTTTACTATGAAGAGCACCTCTTCTGTTATCCAGTCAACTTCTAAAGGGTATAATATTTCAAAAAATGGCCAATGACCTTCTTTGTTAATTTCCCATAATTTGCTTGAAGATCTGCAGCAGTGTTGTCTGATAACTTTGATAATGTCACAGGTTACTGTAAGAGTTTTATTTACGTGTATGTTATCCAGCATAAGTTTAAAAATCTAAATATTTATTAGTTGAAACTGAGGATTCATTCAACAACTATTGCTTTTACTTTCCATTTCTTTATGTCAGGATATGTATTTGTCCAGTTTTTCTGGTTCATAAATCACATGCAATGTACAAAATTTCTGTTTCATGTGATACCTTTAAAAAAACTTAAATTCTTCTTTTTACTCTTTCTGACAATTATAGTTTAGTAACAGTCTACTGTTTGGCACAGATGTTTAGAGTCATGGAATTACTTTCACAATAGATAAATTTGCTGCTACTGTTCTTTCCCTACTTCACAGAATGAAAGTTATATACCTTTGCAGCCATACAGAATTCATACAGGACATCTGTCTTTGCTTTGGAAGTTGATTTTTATCTCACCACTACTTCTTATTTAACCTGCTGCATTTTACAGAGCTCTTTCAAAATGTGTTTCCAACCCATGTTATACATTTTCAGGTGGAATCATTTTTCACCTAGAATCTATGTGAATTCATAAGTGAGAGAGGACTTCCTAATGCAATAATCACATTACTACATGCACATGATTTAGCTGTTCAGATTGCTTGAAACGAATGGGCAAAAGCTAATGTTTGCTGAGCATGAAGGTGGAAGATATTTAAGTATATCACGTTCCACTGAGGAACCAGATGTACTTGCAAACACAGTTACACTAATAACAAAACCAGATTTTAGAGTTTTTGTGCAGACTTGAACTTTATGAGCTTGAGATTTCTTAAAGCAAATGAACTACAATGTCCTGAAATATATTAACAGCAGTTTCCTTTTTGGTCTGCAGTGCTGCTCAGTGATCATCAGAGGAGTAGGATTGCAAGAGCAAAACCAAGGAAAACTTAAAAACAGAGTAAATTTCTGTTCTTACATATTTATTCAAAATAATGCTATAGATTTGTATGAAATAACTGCTTATGAGATGGATACTGGTAAGCTGTTTTAAAATTTTTCTCCTCTTTCAGAACATTTTTGTGCTTTTGAATTTTGTATATATAGTTAGAAGAGAAAATATGCACACTCACTCTTTCTCTGTAAATGCACACATGGACACAAACACTCAGTCTCTTACAAACAAATAAAATGTACATACATGTGTGCAGCGACATAACCAGGAGATTCAGACAAAATTGATACTGAATTACAAGTGCAGTTAATAAAACCACCTATTTTCAGAATTGCTCAGTTTTCTGCAATCTGATCTGAAACCAATCCATTGCTTTTAGCAGACCCAAAATTTAACCCTCAAGGTGTATTTTTTAAATGCTTTGGAAGACTCCTTTTTAAAATTATTTTATTTCTCATCATGAAACTGGACTTTTCAAAGAATCTAGGGAAAATGTGAATTTGTATACTGTAAAAAAGTGAATGAGATTTTTAAAATCCCATTTGAAGCAACAATTTGAAGGTGAAAGCATAGCTTTGTTACTGGGGATGTTGTGTCTTTTGCTTATGCCTTGAAAATATTCCTCAAACTGATTAAATATTAGAATTTTATTATATACTACATAACCATACAGACCAGTAATAGAGTTTGAAAAAATAGGGTAGCCTTCCTTGATCTTTCTTTGTTTATTGAAAGGAAAAAAATTCTAAAAATATTTACAGGATATTTTGACCACTATTTATTGGACGCCATCCCACAGATCCAACTGTTTATAACTTCAAAGTATCCACATCATTAAATAGAATGTATGAAAAATACATGACTTTGTAACTTTGGTGGAATGATAACAGCACCCTCTGACATACCAAATCTTCTCAAATTTCTGTTTGTGTTCCAAGAACTTGTATCTTTATCCCCAAAACAGTTTTCATTGCTTCCCAGGTAGCAAGATTATGTACTATGGAGAAGTCTAAGCTCTACATTTATTTCTCCTACCTGGTGACTTCAATTCAGGATTTTTTAAATTATTATTATTTTAAAAAGACAGAAAATAAAAGGGAAAAAACTTAAAAAGGACAACTGTTAATCAACATTCCATTTCAAAGATTAAGAAGTTTAATTCAGTTTTGAACAGGATGGTATCTTACATTGAGATATATAAACCACTTTAAAAAGCATTTTCCAGAAATACATGTCAATACATATCAATAATCTTTCTTTATTAATATATTTCTTTAAGTATTATAGTGACTTTCCATTTCCACAAAAACAACATGGGTTTGTAACAGAATGTTCCAAATAAAATGTGTCTATTTTGAGTAATTTTTACTTCTTATAAAAATGGCTAGAGAATGGAAAAAATATTCTCCCCAAGCAAATAAATGCAAAAGGCTACTTGTAAATGCTCATCATGTACCTCTTTTCCTAGATGGACTCTCCACTTTGATCTCTCTTTTCAGTAGCAGATTTCCATAAACTATGGCTTTAACTGTAATTGATTTTTACAGTTTTCTAGGAAATATGCTAGCTTCATGATATTTCATTTGCCACTTTGGGGAACAGGAAGAACTGGTCACTGGAAGACCTAACACTTTTTAAGTGGCTCCATTCAGATGATGCAGATAGTGTGAGTCTTTCTTCAATAAATAGAATGTGTATTTGGGCCAGAAACTACTCTGGGTTCAATATAATCCTCTAGAAGAAAATGCACTATCTCCTAGTTCTGTGTGTGGAAAACATGGTCACAATATTGATACTGTGGGTTGATTTCTAAGTAAACATTGCCTATCGTACAGGAGAAATGCCCTGGAGGTACTAGTCCCATTCCCATTACTGTCTGGTTTGATGATGTGGAAAGTAATACATCTAAGATAAAACTCATTTTATCAACTTTAATTTGTCTCCTTCAATAATCAACAGTACCAAATAAGAAAACCACAATAATAGTAACTAATCAATGTTTGCCACTCTGGCTACAAACGAGATAACAGTAAGGACTCTACTTTATATCAGGTTATATATTATTTCATATCTAGAGTTATATAATAATCAATAAGCATACATCAGCCATGACTGCTGCAACATTTTATTATCTGGACTTTTTGTTTCTATATTTTGGTTCTTCTTTTTCTATTCCTTCCTTTAATCCATGATAATGTGAGGCTTGTTGAGCTGATAGTGTTACTGATGCTTTGCTGAAAACCACAATAATCAATAAAAAGGTATAAGGAGATGCCTGAGACCTTGTTAATGTTAGAAAATCTAGATGGCAAAATAAGTATTATATAGGAAGAATGAATTATTTTAAGTTATCATACATATACACATACTGAAGTTTTGTACATGAAAAATAACACTGCAAAGCAAAATAAAATTAAACTAACAAAATAGCTTAAAGGTAAGATAGTAGTATTCTGGGAAGGAAAAAAAAGACCATAAAAATATTGTCTGATTTTCTGAGTGTATTTTGACATGGATCCTCTTCAGTCTGCTTTATATTCAATTACAGCACTTTGGAAAGGAGGGAAGATATATGAAGAAATGCAATGTCATTGAAACAGAACATCAGCAGAATTAGAGCATTACCGGGGACTTTTCATCTATGGGATTGATTGAATCACTAACGGTAGTATCATTAGGTGTAGAATGTGCTTCTAGAAGTACTGAAAATCCGCTCCTGCTGACTGTTGCAAAGACTTAGAAGTCTAGCAGTTACACTTGACAACGCAAGATAATCATAAGCTTATGGACAAAAAGTAAACTATCATGTTGAAAGGGTGAAACACAATATACAATGCACTAGCAGGCATTTGTACGACTTTTGTGGTGCTTCTGAGAAGATTAAAATGCATCTAAGAAATGTACCAAGCATGTAGAAAAATTTTAAAGAAACATTTTAACTTCTATTCAAGGTCATTCAGGGTATATGTTGAAATATTCAACTTTCTTAAAGACTTCTTTTAACTCAGCCCTTTGATTACACTATAAGTACTTCTTTTACTGTCAAAGTTATGTTATAAAGTAGGTAAACCTAATGAAAAAAAAGTGTTTCTTCATTTAGAATATTCT
>WAAB01006320.1:0-11441 GCA_013389865.1 Piaya cayana | reverse complement strand
TTGTGGACTACACAAAATCCCAGGCTGCAGCATATATTTATTGCAAAATGCAATAATATAGCTAACTTTGAACAAGTTAGTCTGAGTTATATCCATCACTGGAAGCAGCGCAGCCACATCAGCATTGCCTTCTGCCCTGACAAGCTCATCACGCTGAGATATAAAACTAATTAGCTTAACACAGCTCTTTGCTAATGTGGCTACAGGGACACAAACAAGTATCTCTGCAAGGCACGGCAACGTGCCATATTGAAATATCAACTTGTTGAGAGCTAGGCCAGGAATCCCTACATGGCACTGTATCGAGAGGTTATAAATATCCCATTATCTTTCTCATTTAAGCTTGCTGGTAGGTGGTAGAAAAAATGACTTCAGCAGAGCTGCGTTAGAGATGAATTTGTAAGTCTGTGATTCCATGTGAAGAAACGACAACGCTTGAAAATGTACTGTCTATGATAATTATTCCTCACATCTATTATTGACAATCTAGTTTCATTAAATTTAAATACTTAAGAAAGAAAACAAAAATCTTCATCAGCAACATTAAGAAGGTTCAGTAGAATTCTTCAAATGAAAACAAACAAAGTGATCAGACCACTATAAAATTACCACACTGCATGTTGTCTTGAGGTTAAATACAAAATAAAGTGGAGGGAAAGACAGATTTTCTTCTTATTTTTTCCACTATCCTGACAGACACTGACATACGCATTATAAACAAACAAACAAAAACAAGCTAATGAACTGGTATTTTTAAAATAATGAAAAAATATTGCGATTGTTTCTCAAAATTATGCTATCAAAAAGTGCAATTTAATAATTTTATCCATGAAAAATTATTTAAGAAAAATACTTAGAGCAAGATACTCAAATAGTTTGATTTCTTAAAGGTTTTTATGTTGTGATACTCGTATAGTGAATATTGTTCAGCTCTGTTATAGTTATATATTCCTGGTTAATGTGAGAAGATATAATAATGGTCTCCAAATGTGTATATATATATAAAGGAGCAATCAGAAACTAGTTATTGTCATCAGTCACTGACAATAGAACAAATGATAATGAGCTCAGAATACTGCAGAAAATAAGAATAGCCAGCTAATTAAATAGAGTATTTTGGAGGTGAGATTATGAGTAATATTCTAGAAATCAAGGTTTTGCCATTTCTCTGGTCTTTGTCCAATGGTAAAACACTTTATTAGGTGTTTATTCGAACAACATGCAGCACTAGTTCTTCTATGCTCTAGAGAAAGTAGACTGGCTGTTTGGACTCAAATTTGAATATTTAGATAATTCTATTAAATTAGGCAAATGGAATTACATCCCCAAAATATTTCCCCACCAGAAATGATCCAATACAGAACAGCAAGTTAACTTCTCCTTTCAGACACCTCCACACATTTCCCAGGAAACAGAAATCTGTGTGGTGTTCACAGGGATTCTGCAGCCGCTACTACTCCTCCGCTAACAATACCCAAGGAAATGTAAAAGCTTCTTTGTCTTGAATACATGTATAAATAATTTCACTGGCACACAGATGTATATTTAAGGCAAAAGTAATATAAAAAGAGGAGTATTGTTTAACTTCCAAATGGATCACTGCATTATGAAACCAACAATTGGAAATTAAGCCTCACTTGACCCGCTATTTGTTCTTTTGTGTTTAAATACAATTTAAATCTCTCTTACCATCAAATACCTCCAGCTCATCAAATTGCTTCTCGCTTTGAAACATTTCTACAAAGATAGAAATGTTATATCCCGGTTCAACCTTTATAGTCCATGAACAGGTCTGAGAGTTGGGATAGGTGCCTGGGTAACCTGGACTGAGGATCACTCCAGATGATTCTGTACGGATTTCATTTGCTGGACATTGTGCTATAAAGGATGCAAGAAGAACAATAAGAAGAACGGCAATGAAATAAAGTGTTTCTCCCCCAAGAAAAAAAAATACTTTTTTTTCAGAGATATGTGTGCTTCATTTTCATTTTCCAAAAGAAAACACGTAAAATATTAGCACAAATATAAATCAGACCACTTTTATAAACCTTGTATTTGCAAAACAGGATACTGATTGCAGTAAAACATTCATTCAGAAATATGTCATAGCCCAAAAGTTTTACAGTCAAGGGATCTACATGGGTTGGTGTGATCATCTACCCAGGTGAGGCAAAATTCCTGGTAAAACATTTTATTTGGAGCCTTGTAGCTGTCTTCTATTTGAAGTCATAACCTCCCCCATCCGTTCATAAGAATGAAGTCAGTTCAATGAACGTGGCGTCGTATGGAACCTCTAGGCACACTAGATCATTTGAAACCACTATTGTTTCATGCAGACAAAGGGTTTATTTCAGACACAGAATACTCCAAGTCATTCAATTAAGTCCTTCTCAGCAACAACTTCCCATAATTAAATGTCCAGACTCATAACATTTTACAAAGAGTTTCAGCTAGTATTCATAGGCATTTGTCATCTCGGAAGAAGTACAATGTGACAAGAAGTATACTATATTAGAATGCTGTAAATTTTACATCCAAAATACTGATTTTGATTAATAAAACCTTTTGTTGGTCACTGTTCTTTTAAACATTTTGTCTTTCATGCAGGAGTGATTTTTTCATATCTATTTGCCGTTGAAGTTTGATATAATTTGTCCACATTTTCATTATATATGTGCATGTTAATAACTTTTTTTGTGTAAGATTCACAAATATATCTTGACAGAAACGCATCCTAGAAAATTGTCCAGCAACGCACCCAAGTACTTGCATAAATTAAAGATTATAGGGAAGGTGGAAAATCTATCAGCAAAGGAAAAATGATGAGAGGAAAAATATGTCATGGAGATAACACAGATATAAACATCAGAAGCAAACATTAAATAATGGATTATTTCCCTGAGCTGGCCTCTAACAAACTTGGAGGTGACATTTAGGTTCAGATGTAGCCAAGAAAAAAATTGCTATAAACTTCTGGAAAACAGCATCAGTATTTTATCTTCAATTGTACTCTCAGAGAAATTAAGCAAATTAGTAGAGAAGGAAATTATATTTTATAAAAGATGTCCAGCCTTTACCTCCTTTTCCATGCACTGAGGACAAATCTTAACCCTCTACCAGAAGAAACAAAGAAAACAAAATAAGAAATTTATTAATCAATTAACGTAAAAATTAACTATCACTTTCCTACATAGTGCATAGACCTTAACCTTTGAGAAGCTGGCTTATCCCTGTCCTTTGTCTAACCTAAATGCAGTTTTCCAGACTTGTGTGTGGAAGATAAACCATCCAAAAATATTTAGAATATTTCAAATAGTTATATATTAAGTGATAAAGATGAGAGTTTCAAAATTAACTTACGAACTCATTTTCTGAGGTCTACAAATTTCTGAATAGAAACAAGGTTCAGAAAAAGGAAACTTAAAGTGAAAACAGTTCTTTTCTGACTGCTCCAAGACTTCTCTAGATCTGCCTTATAGGTTGAAACTTCAGCAAAAAATTCAGGGTGATTTTTCTTCAGTTATATTTTTTTCATAATATGGCATGAATTATCTAAAAGGCACTTTGATTATTTAGGGATTTAGGGATATAAGAAGAGAGAGATGTGTGAAAAAAGTAAAAAAACCCTAGTAATTACTCTTTTTTTGTCATAACCTTTTCTTCTTCAGTCTGCTTTAACAGACAGGAGAATATGCAGCATTACTAAGTCAGCAAACACGGGAAGAAATATTAGATTTTTGAAAACTTTTTCTATTCTCCTCCTCATCTTGTTTAGCTAAAAGAATTTCCTCAGTCAGAGAGAAAATGGCAGCTGTGAAAAGGAAGGATGTAATACTCAAGTGACAATATAGACAATATAGGTTGTAGAGAGGAGAGTGCTGGCCTCTTCTACCAAGTGACAGGGGACAGGACAAGAGGGAATGGCCTCAAGCTCCACCAGGGGAGATTTAGGCTGGACATTAGGAAAAAATGTTTCACAGAAAGGGTCATTGGGCACTGGAACAGGCTGCCCAGGGAGGTGGTTGAGTCACCTTCCCTGGAGGTGTTTAAGGTGCAGGTGGATGAGATCCTTAGGGACATGGTTTAGTGTTTAATAGGAATGGTTGGACTCGATGATCCAGTGGGTCTCTTCCAACCTGGTTGTTCTATGATTCTATGATTAAATGTATGAATCAGTTAAGAAGAGCAGCTGACAAGATATAATTCCACAACCTGCTTTGCGTCAAAGCATCATTTGCTTATTCCACGAGACCATTTTAAAGGAAATGATGGGAATGTTTGGACTTGATGATCCAGTGGGTCTTTTCCAACCTAGTGATTCTGTGATTCTCTGAAAGAAGATGGCTCTTGTAGATCCAGTATGGGCTTCATTGGGATGTTTGTTACAACGTTAAAGTCTATTACAGCAACTTCTCAATTAAGATCTGGTCTTTAAAGTGATAAATTCTAAGCATTCTGGAGAAACCTGTACTGTCATCAGGATTTTCACAGTAAGACTTTTCAACACTGGAAAGTTATCACTTCTCTGAATAAACTATGCTTTAAGAAATTTCTGAGATCAACTACAGATGACAAAGAAGTAGTTGCAAAGCACGGGATATTGGGAAGGAAGATATGGGACTGTATCAAGCACCTCTGGAATGCTTTGTAGTAAACAAGATACATCTAAAATGTAAGAGCAGAAATAGTGAGGGTACAACTGCCATTTGCTCCCTGCTTTTCCTCAGCACCTTAGGGAGTTATGGAAATGAACTTTGGACAAATCACACATGAAAAAAAAAAATTGACTGATCATTCAGATTTGAAGCCTGCAAACAAAATCTGCATGTTACACGCATGCAGTCCAGACAAAACTAAAGCCAGATGATCTCATAAAATGGAAAGTATGATGGTACGTTCTGGAAAAGCCCATGGCTGGGTTAATCTAAAAGGGTATTATCATAGCCTTTCAGCTAAGTTCCCACGGGAATAATTCCCAGAAAGTTGCATTAAATGTATCCTTTTAAGAACAGTCTGCATGGATATGTGTTTACTTACCACAGACTTACGAAGTTTTTGGAACCTGGGATGGAAAATTTTCAAGCATATATCATATATAAGATTCCAAAGAGAAGTTTGAAAATCCTCAAATCCAGAGAGCACTGCCATAAAGTGTTCAGATATTCTTCACTAACTCAAGAAACTCACCATAATATATGAAATAAATGGAGCCCAAGAAGAAAAAGCAAGCTAAAACCAGAGGAAAGTCACCAATCTAGAGAAGTGAAAATTGTTAGTTTTCTTTCAGAAGAAGAAATGCCATAGAAGAGGAAGAAAGACAATCACACTCAAGAAAGTACAGACTCCTTTACTATGAGCATCTCAGAAACCTCTGAAAATGCTCCAGATTGGAATTGGCCCCTGTAAGAATGGTCTGTGAGAAAAAGAGACAAGGCTGAGAAATTGCAGGGAGGAAAAAAAAAAAGAAAACCCACCCCATAAAATTCCCACAGAAATTACTTTTTCTGCCTTTCTCTTTCACCTGTATTGGTCTTAGACAGCAAGCTTTTTCTTGTAAAGGACATCAGAAACAAAATGAGAAGGAGAAAAAATGGCAAGGGGATAGCTTGTTTGCTAGGTTGGAACAAATAATAACAAAAAAGTTTTTTTTTCAAAAGTAAATAAAAGTTAGTAATAGAGGAAGACTGCTGCCAGCTTTGTCATTCCTCACAGTGATTCTTAAGAAGGGCCCTAAAACTAATTTCTTTACCATAGGTGAATATGTGCCTTTTGCAGTTTTTTTCTTCCTGCCTTTTNCTAAACAGTCACATTATTTTTTTTTAATCCCTTGTTTGAAATACTGTAATTGTAAACATAATATGAATTGTTGAAAGGTTTTTAGTATTTCCATGAATTTAAATTTGCAATATATTATGTCAGAACAATTTTTGTGTGACTTTATTATGCAATGTGAAATCAGAGAGAATAATTTCTTATTTTGAAAGCTTATTTTAAATAGATTTACATGCTACAGAGGTGAGCAGTATAGTTAAATATTTAAAGCTACTTCTCTTTTGACTCTAAGGAATTGAATGTCTATACACAACATTTAGGAACCAGAATGAAAATGTGTGAACATCTTAGATATTGAAGAAATAAAAGGAAAGTTTATTTTAAGCATTAAAGAAATTACAGTGCCCAAAACTTTGATGCTTAATGTACAGAAAGATAAGAAAGGATATATACTAATGATATGCAGACCATGCATGCGTGTATTTACCTTCACAAGATGGAGAGGAACCTTCAAACTGCAACTGTGTATTCAATTTGCAGGTTAATATATCTTGTCCAACGAGGGTGAAGCCAGGATGGCACTTGTACTTCACAAAATCTCCTGAAAAGGTATTGACAAAAATACCATCTCAAATAGAAGTGTATGAGAAACTCCAGTGGAAGGTGAAATATTGCGATAGGTTAGTTAAATTAAAATTCAAGTGCAAACATGAGAAAAGGAGATAGTATTTTTTCACCTATTTCAAAGTCATCATCTTCTGTAAACAAATCTGCATGTGGAACTGTGGGTGGTGGCTGACACTTCTTAAGCTGATAAGCTGCAAATTCAAATGAAGAAAAAAAAAGATTAAATACTGGTGTATTAATTGTTTTACGGAAAACTCATACCCTATTCACACTTCTTAAATTACTGAAGCTGCACTGAATCTCATAGTCTCTTTAAAAGCTAAAGGTCACAGTATTACATATTATCGAAAAAAACACCCTAAGTTATTATTTATCAGTATAAATAGTACACTACACCACCTAGATAGTTACAGTTCAGCTGTAGGATTGAACATAATGATGTTTCTGAGAAGATTTTTCCACCTACAAGGCAGCTATTCCATGTGGTTTCCTTTGCATCATGTGATAGGACTAATAGTTATAAATTGTAGATTACTTAGATTTCCTGGAAAATCTATAATTGCCTTTCACCTACGTGCAATGTCATATTCATGTATATTTTAAGCCTACTTGAGTTAATCTTTCTCAGGATACAGATTCATATATTTTCTTTAAAAAGAAACAGCAGTAGTAGTAATAGTAATAATAGTAATGGTGTTAGCTTCAAGTACATCGATTGCAAAAGGAAGAGGACCGAGGTGGGTGGCCTTGTAACAGAGGATATAGAGGAGGCAGAGTTGCTGAATGGTCCTGGAGGTCTTTTCTAACCTGGTGATTCCACAATTCTATGATCTGGACTGGCTGGAGTTTTGGGCAGAGACACACCTGGTAAAGACAAGCGTAGGACCCTGCAGAAGTACAGGTTAGAGGCTGACTGGCACCAGAGCAACTCTGGGAGTCCTGGTAGACGACACATTTACCCTGAGTCAGCAATGTGCCCTTGTGGCCAAGAAGGTCAAAGGAATTCTGGGGTGCATTAAGAAGAGTGGGGCCAGCAGGCTGTGGGAGATTATCCTATCCCTCTACTCTTGCCCTAGTGAGGCCTCATTTAGAGCATTGTGTCCAGTTCTGAGCTCCCCAGTTCAAGAAAGACAAGGAAGTAATGGAGAGAATCCAGTGGAGGGCCACAAAGATGGTTACGTGACCGAAGCATCTCTCTTATGATGGAGGACTGAAGAATCTAGGTCTATTTAGCCTGGAGATGGGAGGATNGGGAGGTTTAGGCTGGACATTAGGAAAAAAATTTCCCGGAAAAGGTCATTGGGCATTGGAACAGGCTGCCAAGGGAGGTGGGTGATTCACCTTCCCTGGAGGTGTTTAAGGCACGGGTAGACAAGGTGCTGAGGGACACGGTTTAGTGTTTGATAGGAATGGTTGGACTCGATGATCCGGTGGGTCCCTTCCAACCTGGTGATTCAATGAAATTTCTAAAGGATAAGTGTCAAGAGGACGGAGTCAGTCTCTTCACAATGAGGCCGTGAGATGGAATAAGGGGCACCAGGCACAAACTGGACCACATGAAGTTCCACCTCAAGGTAAAGGAAAATTTCTTTGTTGCAATGGTGACAAAGCACTGGAACAGGATGCCCTGGGAGGTTATGGAATCTCCTTCTTTGGAGCTATTCAAAACCCATCAACATGTGATCTAGTGTAACTTGTTCTAGATGAACCTGCTTTAGCAGAGGGGTTGGACTAGATGATCTCCAAAGATCCCTTCCGATCCCTACCATTCGGTGATTCTGTGAGCAGGATGATTTTACATTATACAAAAATGCAAAATGCAATGCCTTTAAAACAAATTCTCTTCTCTACTCTTCAAATATCTTTCTATAAGTTGTGAGCAACCTTGTAAGGGCGGTAGATGGTACAATGACTGATGTTTCTAAAATGAAGTAGAATACTTACAGTAGCTGACAAAGTCCTTTCTAGATAAAAAAATCCAACCAGAGATTTATTATTGTGGTCAGAATGTACATACTATAGAAAACCTCTCCTCTTCAAGGAAGAATCACAGTCAAGAACACAAATTCTCCTGGTAACTTGATATTCTTACCCACCTTACATTTTTCATTATTCAAGCCTCCCACCATCCCATCAACCTTTGTGACCATGACCCCAGGATCAGTCAGATGGTGAAGAATTTTCTAACAGAAAATTAAAACACTAACTAATATATGAATGAAAATAACTAAAAAAGAGCAAAGCTAAAAGCTCAATATTACACATTACAAAGTTATTTTTAAACCTCATGAACTGATTCTGGCAATTAGATGTTAACAATATACAGCAAACTGACCATGGAAATTGAGGACAAAGAACCCTCCAGTCGAAAAATCACTGTGAAATTTGAGGAGAACTTGATTGGTGGAACTGTAAGCTGTTTCCAGAGCTGTGTTCCCACTGAAAACTCCCAGCTGAGGTGAATTATGGTCAGGACCATCCCTATGAAGGGAAATGCAAATAGGCAGCTGCAAAAATACTGAATGTAACATTTAAATTCTTGGTGTCTTTATTGTGGAGTTCAGATTAAATTTTTGGAAAATATGTTTTTCCTAGTTGTTTAAAATTAGGGGTTTTTTTTTCCTTTTATTTCAATCAACACAGAATACTCTTTCTAACTTCAAAACCAAATATTTTTTGAGAGATCAGGAGTATTTTACAAAAGATTTTGTATTTCCACTAGCAGGAAAATTATTAACTGACAGAATTTTCCTCTGTTCCTGCCTAATGCTCTCATGTAAACACCTTCTAAAAAAAATCTAGAGAACTCTTGTAATTTTATTATATTTCTAATATTTTTGACCCAGATCCTACAAGTTTTTACTCATGACTAACACATCCAGAGGTGTGGAAGCTGCAAATTACTCTTTCTGTTGAAATTCACTGCCAAGACTCAAAATGATCTCCAGTGGAAAGTTGAGGTGGGGAATAGATTAAAAAAATGGAAAAATAAAACTTTTGTGCTTCTGAACAGTGAGATAAACACCCAAAAAGAAACACAGACTAGTGGTGCCAGGCTGAATTCATTTTTAGTATCATTACATAGAACATTCAGGCCTGAACAGGCAGAATAAATAGGTAAACATACACCTTCTTGCTTGTATAACTAAAGTGTTTTTTGAGCTCTGCAACACTTATTTCTGGTTCCTTTGTATACTTAAATGTAATGATTCTAAACAAAAGATTTTGTGATATGTATTCTAGAAGAATGGAGATTATCTAGAAACTCTCTGAAAGCCACAGGCTTTTGACTTTTTATGGGTTTTTAAATCAGAGGGAAATTTATTCACCTCAGTTGTATTTTTGAAAGTCAAGCGTTAGGTAATCTTTGTCTTTCTCAAACCTATCATGATATCCATTCATAAATAGAAAAATCAACCATATGGACAAACTCTGTTTAAAATTTTTAAAAGAATGTATGTCATTTATATAAACTGTGCACATAACTTGTATTTTTTTAAAATATAAATTAAATTAATTTTCTCTTGTACAGTTGTTCAGGGATATTCAGGCTTCCAATTTCTGCTGTAGTATTAGTCACAATACTTGGCATAAGAATGTATTTTCTTCTTCCTGTTGCCTTGAAAACAATACTGAAAATAATGAATATTGAATAGGAACTTGTAAATTTATTTAGGTTTTCATTTTAAATGTTGGTTTCTCAGGGTCAGAAAAAGAAGGGGGAAAAAAAGAAAAAAAAACTTTGAAATTAAGATCTGACTTTTTATACAGGATTAAATAGCATTTACTTGAATGGTCTAAAATTATGCTTAAAAATCCTTACAGTAAATTCAGGTGCTACCCATCTCTGTTACTTCAGAAAATTAGTCTAAAGAAAGCAAGCTTGTAATTCAAGGGCAATTGGGAACTGAGGGAAATAAGCTATAAAGCAGTTGTTTAAAAATCTTTATTGAAAGAATATAACAACTTGGGAATTCGGCACATACTTCAGCCAAAAAATGTTCAGAAAACTGACACAATTGCTTAGGCAAAAAGAAAATCTTTGATACAGTTAGATCTTTACCAGCCAAGGGGTTTATTTTAATTACTCAACATGACAGAGAGGACAACCTCTAACGCGTTTTAGGCTTGGATTTATGGGCAATGTACATAGCAGAGGAAGCCAAATGGCAGTTCCTAAACAATTATGTGTCTCTATAAAGTGACTGGATTTTCTCCATATTATATGCAATTTAGTATTGTTGGGGGGGAAAAAAACCTCACCCCTAGCAGCAGTAAGTATAGAAAAAGGGGACTGCCTGGGAGATCAGACCAGCTGACTCACACATGAGTAAGTACCATCCTATATTCTGTGTGCTGCCCTTCTATGGAATTCTCTGTAGCAGATATGAGAGACAAATGACTCTGCACATTATATGGGTTAATGATCAGAGTTGGTCATAGATCAGAAAGTATGTAACCCCTTCAGCATCATCTACGCCTGCTCTTCAATGCACTAAATCCTCCTGCAAGAATTTAGGCAGCCCTGAGACCTCTTCCTCCAGGTGAGGATACAAAGCTGAGATGGGTTTGGGGGGGTAAGAGATTCAGCTTCAGAGAAGGGGAACATAAAATACGAAGCTTAAAGACACAGAAGTCCAAGGGCTGGAATCATGGCTTGAGAACATCTGTCAATCATATCAAGATGTTACGACAATTTAAGAAAATCTTAATTAATGTTTAAATTAGTTAATGTTTAAAGACATCAAAAAGGTTTGTCATATCTTTCATTATATTTTCATGGAGCACATAATTCAACATAATGCAGATTGCACCACTTTGACCTCATATGGCCTCACTTAAATAACAGAGAACTCATAGAAGATCTGATTTATAACTGAATTTGAGTTTCAAAGTATTTTTTGAAAAATAAGAAGTTCAGACAGTGATATATGATTTTTTTTATATATATAAACACAGAACTTGTTTTATGCTGTTTTTTCAGCACATGTGACAACCTAAAAAGCAATACTAAGGAAAAGCTGTACCTTGGGACAGTGAGA
>WAAB01006319.1:97557-122953 GCA_013389865.1 Piaya cayana | reverse complement strand
TCCAGGAGTTGGCATTTACTCATTTCCTCCAGCCTTTCCCTTCCTCCCAGCCACAGCATCCCAGGAAACCAACCCAGCTGTAATGAAAAAGCCTGCCCTGCAGATAAGACCTACCAAGCGCTTCAGACACCACGCAGATCCTTTCTCAGAAAAGAAACGGGGCTTTTGGGACCTGCAAGCCACTCATCAGCGATGGGGATGCGAGGTTCATCCCCCTAAGGTCTCCATGTCACAGCAAAAGGCCTTTAATTGAAGCCGAAGGATGTAAGCACCAAAGCAGAGGAGGGGCAGCAGTTGCTCCCAGACTCCCAGGCTCTTGCTGATCCATCAGGCCCGTGATTTCTCTGTCCTCGCTGGAGGACGGTACATCCCTGACCTCCAAACCTTCCCTGCAGTTGAGAAGTCACATGCCAGTAAAGCTGGGAGAGGGGAAAGAAACAGTCATTCTTCCAACAAGCTGTTTCTAAGAAATAACACAACAAGGCCCTGGCAGCAGCTTGGAGCTCAGGATTTGCAACAGCTTTGTGGTTTAGGCTGACGGCAACAAATTTGCTTTATTTCTGCACCAGGGCTTGGTTCTCTGTCATGTCACACACACTGACACACACACACAGCCACCGCTCTTACTAGCACAGCCTTTTAGACCATAAGAAGGGTGAGCAGCATCTCCCAGTCCATCATCTCTCTCCCTCCAGCATGGCACGGCCATGAGGAGAGCCTACCTAACAAATCAAACACCCCAAAAAGAGGTTTCTTTCCAGTTGCACAAACAGGCATCCCAGGTGTAAAGCTGTCCCCCTCAGCTAGGGAGTCACCCCATTCCTCCCAGTCCCCCCACAGACTCCCATGCTGGGAGGAGGAGAAGCGTTAAGCATCACCCGACGCTCAGCATCATTTACTGGTTCCAGCACTCATTCAAGCTCGTGCTTCCCAGAGAGCATCAGTTGTTGAGACACGTATTTATCCAAACTGCTCTCACCCCGGCAGAGTCACACAGACTGGGAAGAGAATCGAGGATGAGAAACAACCCCTGGGTGATTAGATTTGTCGCTCTTTCCCTACAGGCTTTTAAGTGCCCACCACGCTTGCACCTGAAGTCATTCCCCTGATCCACATTACCTTGCCCCTGTGCCAGGGCAGAAAGGGACGCAGCATCCTTCATCCTTTCAAGATCCTCTTGAAAGCTCAACTGCATCCACCAGAGCATCCTACCTTTCAGCCACGGGACATGGCAGGTCACGCACACTCCAAACCTGAGCTGCCATGCACATTCACACTTGTATCCACACCAGCACTTAAGATTTTCTGCTGGCGACAGCCTCTCTGATGCAAAGCGAGTACCCAGCCACAGAGGTGGCCCCTGCAGAGAGGAACCAGCACCCTGGCTAGGATGGAGCTACTGAGGAATCACTTCCTCACAGTTCCCCCCCCTTCACAGTGCCCTTTTTCAGCACACCAGGCCAGCTGCACGCTGGCTTTCAGCAGCTCCACACCAGCAGCTTGTGTAAGCCAGCCCCTCAGCCTATTGATGCCAAAGGGCCCTTCGTTCCGAGGGCTCCCATGCAAGCCTGAACGTTGAGCCACAAGACGGGGAAAGATGGCCTGAGCAGCGTTACAGAACCAGGAGCAGTGAATCCAGCACAGGATGGAGACAACAGATGCTGGGAGCGATCAACCCCCAACAGAAAAGCCAGTCCACGCAGCTCTGACCTCATCTCAGCAGCTCTACCAGCCAGCCAGGTTCCTTAGGACTGAGCTGGCAGCAGCATCACGACCTTTTTGCTGTCTCTAGCATTCTGCTGCCCTAGGTCACTGCCCGACAAAGTGGAGCTCGCAAGGGACAGGCAGCGTGGGCAAATATTGACTTGCCTGTGGGGGCACCGAGAGCGCTACCAGAGCCAAGAATGAAACCCAGGGCCCCCAAGTCCTCTGCTTTTTACTCCATCGCCAAGCGTGCTTTGTTCTTCCTAACGTGGCACCACCCAGCTGAACGCTGCCTCTTCCTAAGCGTCTTCAGCACGCCTTGAATCGGACACTCAGAAAACTTGGACAGGAGGGACAACCGGGATGGCAAAAAGGGACCCGAAACTCCACAAACCAAGCAAACCCCTGAATCTTGGCGATGCAGGAACGCGCGTGTGGGGAATCTGGAGCTGTTACACATTCCAAGAGGCGACTGTGGGAGCCCCACTCATGACCTGCCCGCATTCGGCCCCGCACCAACACCAACTAAGCTCTCCCTGTCCTGTAACCGATCCCAGTTCTCGGCTTGAAGCGCCCGTCAGCTGTACGGCTGCTCCCCAGCCACCACCCTCCTCGGCGTTTTACAAAACACACTTGACTTCTAATGGCAGCAAACGCTTTTGGGGGTCACCTTAGGGCTGTCTCGGCAAAAGGACAGGCAGGAACCCCCAAAGCAGCCACTAAGAAACCCCTCAGCGCTGCAACGCGGGAGGGATGCAAACAACCCGGTGCTTAGAGGGGGCTGCCAAAAAGGCTGTTTATTTACCCCTTTTGAGACCAGGGCAGGGAAGGAGGAACCGAGAAGGGATGATGTCCTCAAGTCACACTCCTACCACCACCACCGAGAAGGAGACTGAAGCTTTGAAACGGCTTAATCGGGAGAAGCCGGAGGAGGCACCAGCAACACACCAGATGCACCGAACTTCTCTTTTTCTCAGCTCGCAGCCCACAAAGATATTTCAAGCAAGTTTTAAAGCTCGGTCCCGTTTTGGCATCCCCTCTTCAGCGTCTCTAGCAGAGGTTACAGAGCTTGTAAGGACGGGATGCTTTGAAGTGGAGGGTTTCTCCCATAAAAGGGCCATGGGGCAACTCAAACTGGCCGTGGGGCAACTCAAACCGGCCGTGGGGCAGGGGCCAAGGTCAGGATGGGGCTCGCACCACGTTTCGGGGCAGGGTTGCGACTTCAAGGAAGTTTTAAAGCTTTGTCCCATTTTGGCAGCCCCTTCAGCATCTCGGGCACAGGTTATGGAGGCATCTAGCATGAGATGCTATAAAGTGGAGGGTTTCTCTCACAAAGAGAAGCCTGAACTGGTTCGTGGGGCAGGGGATAACGTTGGGGAAGGGGCAAATTCTGCAGCAGGGGAAGGGACCAAGGTTGGGGATGGGGCACAGACCAGGGCTGGGGCAGGAGAAAGGAAAGGGACCAGGGCTGGGGCAGGGGACCAGGGACCAGGGACCAGGGCTGGGGAAAGGGAAAGGGGAAAGGAAAGGGAAAGGGACCAGGGCTGGGGTAAGGGAAAGGGAAAGGGACCAGGGCGGGGGGAAAGGGAAAGGGACCAGGGACCAGGGCTGGAGAAAGGGACCAGGACTGGGGAAAGGGGAAAGGGACCAGGGCTGGGGAAAGGGATCAGGGACTAGGGCTGGGGAAAGGGATCAGGGACTAGGGCTGGGGAAGGGGAAAGGGATCAGGGACTAGGGCTGGGGAAAGGGAGCAGGGACTAGGGGTGGGGAAGGGGAAAGGGATCAGGGACTAGGGGTGGGGAAAGGGGAAAGGGATCAGGGACTAGGGCTGGGGAAGGGGAAAGGGATCAGGGATGGGGCAGGAGAAGAGGAGAGGGACCACGGATGGGGCTGGGGAAGGGGAAAGGGACCAGGGACCAGGGCTGGGGCAAGGGAAGGAAAAAGGGATGGGGCAGGGAAAGGGATCAGGGATGAGGTAGGGAAAGGGACCAGGGATGAGGCAGGGAAAGGGACCAGGGCTGGGGCTGGGGAAGGATCCAAGGCTGGGGAAGAGGAAGGGAGCAGGGCTGGGGAAGGGACCAAGGAGCAGGGCTGGGGAAGGGAGCAGGGCTGGTCGGGTGTCCAGGTGTGCTCTCAGCCCTTACCTGCGGGAGGTCATGGCTCCGCGGAGCTCCGAGCCGACTGCCCCAGCGGGGCGGCTGCCCCGGGGCTGCCGGGGAAACCCCTCCCAGTGACGAGAGGGAATCCCCGCCCTCCGCCCCGCCCCACCGGGCCGCTCAGACCCCACCTGCCAGCCCCAACGCGCCTTCTGGCCTCCCTCCTCCTCCCCGAGCCCAGCCCCGGCTGCTGCCCGCGGCCCCTCAGCCTCCGGGCTGGAGGGAGAGGGGGATGCTCGGGGCACGGAGCATCCCTGCATCCCCCCCGCGAGCAGCGAGCTCATAGAATCGCTTGCTTGGAAAACACCTTGGAGATCATCGAGTCCATCTCTCCTAAACCAGATCGCTGAGCAGCTCACCTGCGCGTCTCTTAAACCCCTCCAGGGATGGGGACTCCTCCACCCCCTTGGGCAGCTCTCCCAGGGCTCCATCACCCCACAACATAGAATTTCTTCCTCATGTGCAGGTGGAACTTCCAGTGCTCCGGTTTGTGCCCATTGCTCCTTTCCCTGAGAGCCGCTTGGCTGGCTGAGAGAGTTGGGGCTGTTCAGCCTGGAAAAGAGAAGCTCCAGGGAGACCTTAGAGCAGCTTCCAGGGCTGAAAGGGGCTCCAGGAAAGCTGGCGAGGGGCTCTGGATCAGGGAAGGCAGGGAGAGGATGAGAGGGAATTGTTTTCAGCTGAAAGGGGGAAGACTGAGAGGAGATCTTAGGCAGAAATGTTTTCCTGTGAGTGTTGGGAGGCCCTGGAACAGGTTGCCCAGAGCAGGGGTGGCTGCCCCATCCCTGGAGGGGTTCAAGGCCAGGCTGGATGGGGCTTGGAGCCCCTGATCCAGTGGGAGGTGTCCCTGCCCTTGGCAGAGGATGGAACTGGATGGGCTTTGAGGTCTTTTCCAACCCAAACCGTTCCATGATTCTATGAAGAGTCTGGCCCCATCCCCCTAGCATATCCCCCCACACCACCTCGGATATTCATGTGTTGATAAGATCCCCTCTCAATTATCTCTTCTCCAGGCTGAATAGACTCAGCCCTCTCAGCCTATCTTCATCAGAAAGAGGTTCAGTCTCCTCATCATCATCTTCTAGGTTTTGGAGTCCACAAAGTCTTGGAAACCGTGCTACCAAGAGGACAGAGCAAGCCACCACACCAGTGGTGATTCAGAGGAGGCACCTGAGGCCATCAAGGCTCAGCCACGTTCGCCGTTATCCCTAAAAACCCCCAATTCAGGGGCTGCTTTGGAGCCGGGAGGGAACAAAGTCGCCAGGGTGGGTTCCTTGCTCTCCTCCCCATGTCCATGGGGAGACGGGGATGGTGAGAGCCACATCTTCCTCCGGGGTAAGCTGGGGTCAGGTGTGCTAGAAGCACGCTACGTGCTTTATTCAAATAGAGCACATTTTGCTGTCTGACGTGTAGCTGCAGAAGCCTTCGATTAAGCCACGGGAAATATATGTTGCTTCACATAAAAGACAGAAATTAACCCAAAGAAATGCCCTGAATCTGGCACCTTTCATGAATGCTGGGTGAGAAAACAAAACCAGCTGTCCAAGAGAAAGAGAAAAAGCCAGGATACAGCCAGCGAGCCCCCTCCAACCCCCCCCGAGTCTACCCGTAGTGGCAAAAATAGCAGTTTTATAACTATAATAAGACTCAGCGAATTCCATGTCTATTCGGGGAATACCCAGAGAGCTGGCAGCAGGAGCCAGCTCATTTCTCAGCGAGGAGGACTGGCGGGTTGCATAGCTGCCCTGCGTGCCACTGGATTGCTCGCGGGGCAACAAGGACCGCAGAGGCCAAATAGCAACCCTGATAACAATGACCCCTGTCCTCTCCTTCCTCTTCTCCCTGCCGTCCAGGCTCCTGGTCACTGAGACCTCCTTTCAGAGCACTGAGACTTCATTGTGAGAGACCCAGCTGGGACTTCTCTGTGCGTCTATGGGGAAGGAAACGAGACCCTTTGTCAGGGCAACGCAGAAGGTCAGCGAGGGGCTCAGCGTCTTGGATAAGAACAAATCATAGAATTATGGAATGGGTTGGGTTGGAAAAGAGCTTAAAGATCATCCAGTTCTGGCCCCCTGCTATGAGTAGAGACACCTCCCCACTGGGNCGCTGAACAACCCCAACTCTCTCAGCCTGTCTTCATAAGGGAGGTGCTCCAGCCCTCGGCTACAGCTGGAGGGGAGAAGCAGTCACATGGGACGGGAGACTGAGGAGAAAGCTGAACTCTGGGTTAAGTCACCAGACTCTCCGCAGGGAGTGTCTCTGAAGACGTGAAGTTCTGGGAACAACGCTCCCAAATGCCCTTCATGTCCACGGTGAAAGCTATAAAGATCCCATTTCAGCCGCGTCAGTCATCCAGAAGAGCACCCAGCGCTGCTCAAAGTCACTCATCCTTTCCCCCTGGGCTGTTCAGTGATACGAGCACAGAATCACACGCTTGCTCTTTCATTTGCAGGCTGGAAGAGGGGGGCTGAGGACCAGGAGACATCGCATAGCTGGTTCTGGAAATGAAGAAGAGACTAGAATTCCAGTCTGCTGGAATAGTCCACAAGCTATAAACCAGTCCCACTCCCTCAGGTCCACACGAGGCCAGGACACGTTTGTTAAGAAGCATCCAGCGCTCTCACGTTGGCCCCACCTGAGAGATGGCAGCGGAGGCAGCATCACTGCGTGTGCTCGGCACTGGGAAGATGTTTGCACTCCCAGCCACAGCTGCAAGAGCTCCATAAACTCCTTAATTCAGGGCAACTAAATAGCCCTGAACTGCAGACACTGTGACAGGCTCCTTTGATGAAGAGCCAGAAAGATCGTGCTTGCGAGCCAAGTTGCCTGCTTACAAGGATCGCAGCTCCTTTTCCCTCTGAATAATCACATTTTCTCAGGCAGAGACACGGAGCTGCATTACAGAGCAGGATAATGGATCATCACGATGCTTTGGCAGGCGAGGAGAGCGCAGGGCAGGGCAGTGGAAGCCACCAGCCCGAGGCGCAGGCCGTGTCAGCAGCAAAGCAGAGACAGAAACCCGCAGCTCCGGCTACGCGCTGCAAAACGAGGCCAAGCAGCCACGGAGCTGAGGAGTCCAGATCTATTAACAGCCGCTACCCCAGGCTACAGGGCAAAGGGACACGGGCCACAAATAGCTCTCAGCAGAGATCTAGGGCGTCTCTGCCACGCTCCAGCAGGACAAGCGCCACCAGCCTCAGGAGCAAGCAAGCTAAGCAATGTCTCCCTTCACACCAACTCAGAGTGGGCAGCTGTAGGTGATCCACCACCCCAGAATGCCCTGGGACAGCCCTGTGAGACCATTCAGGTGATCACCAAAGCAGCACATCTTTCACTCTTCCCCCGGAGTCCCCNCTCAGGAGCAAGCAAGCTAAGCAATGTCTCCCTTCACACCAACTCAGAGTGGGCAGCTGTAGGTGATCCACCACCCCAGAATGCCCTGGGACAGCCCTGTGAGACCATTCAGGTGATCACCAAAGCAGCATATCTTTCACTCTTCCCCCGGGGTCCCCTCTTCAGCTTCCTCACCATCCCACGGAAGCCTCAGCAAAGTGGTTTAAGAAGAATAGAGCTCCTTGATGTGGGAGATGCTCCCAAGAGGCTGCCAGGCTTAGCCATTCCCAAAGGGGAGGGGGACCAGAGCAACATGAGGATGGGTAGGACCATCCAGCATCACCTGCCTTCTTCTTCTTGAAGATATCACCCGGTTGCCTTCGCTCCCCAGGAGAGCGTATTGGCCAAGCAGGCTAGATGCACACGTGGTGTGATCCCAAGAGCACTGAGCAGGCTGCTCTCGGAGCAAGGGCTGACAGAAAGCATGGCCAGGCCATTCCCTTGCGGCTCTCATCCTTCTTTCCTTCCTCTTTCCTCTCACGATAGCTTTTTCCAATCTGTTGTGAAAAAAAAACTCTAGCTGCTCGAGCTCAGCTTTTCCTTCTGGCTGAGACAACGATAGCTTTTTGTCCTACTGCTTCGCGGCGAGCCGGCAGAAAGCCTCTGAAAGAGGTACTGACTTTGCAAAGTCCGTGCCTGTTTTGGGATAATAAGGTCATTGTCAAGATGCTGCTGCTCCAGGAGGCCGATCTTGAGCAGAACACGGCCCCGGTCGGCAGTTGCGCAACCCCTGTGGCTGTGCAAACACTGCCCTCATTGTTCCCCATTGTGAGTCTTCGGCGTCTCGTTGTCCATGGAGAAGCCGGTTCTGACGGAGCTGGGGCAGAGAGCGACCAGCGGGCATCGCTGCTGCGGAGCAGGGACTCGGTTTGCTAAATGAGCTGCTCAAAAATGGCAGGAAACCCACGTTCTTTTCTCGCTTCGTGCCACTTCGATGAACGTGAGCTCTTGATTAAACAAAATTCTCCACCTCTCACCTCCTTTTCATAGAATCATAGAATCACCAGGTTGGAAGAGACCCACCGGATCATCAAGTCCAACCATTCCCACCAATCTCTAAACCATGTCCCTTAGCACCTCATCCACCTTTCTTAGAATCACAGAATCACCAGGTTGGAAGAGACCCACCGGATCGAGTCCAACCATTCCCACCAATCTCTAAACCATGTCCCTCAGCACCTCGTCCACCTGCAGCTTAAACCTCTCCAGGGAAGGCGAGTCAACCACCTCCCTGGGCAGCCCGTTCCAGTGCCTAATGACCCTTTCAGTGAAGAATTTTTTGTTGCAGAGGTCAGAGTGCTGGAGCTCTGGCCAGGTGGACAGACCCCGTTAGGAAGACCTGTTCTGCACAGAAACTTAGATGCTGATACATCTCAAACCACATCATAGAACTATAGAATCACCAGGCTGGAAACGACCTCTGAGATCATTGAGATCATTCATACCTATCTGCCACTAAACCACATCCTTAAGTACTTCATCGTCCCATCTTTTAAATACCTCCAGGGATGAGGACTCGACCACCCTCACAGGAAACCATTTCTTCATAAGATCTCATCTCAATCTCCCCTCTTTCAGCTTAAAACCATTCCCTCTCATCCTATCCCTGCACTCCCTGATCAAGAGCCCCTCCCCAGCTTTCCTGGAGCCCCTTTCATAGAATCATAGAATCACCAGGTTGGAAGAGACCCATGGATCATCGAGTCCAACCATTCCCATCAATCACTACACCATGTCCCTAAGGACCTCGTCTACCTGTGCCTTGAACACCTCCAGGGAAGGTGAATCAACCCCCTCCCTGGGCAGCCTGTTCCAATGCCCAATGACCCTTTCCGTGAAAAACTTCCTCCTAATCTCTAGCCTAAATCTCCCCTGGTGGAGCTTAAGGCCATTCCCTCTTGTCCTGTCCCCTGTCACTTGGGAGAAGAGCCCAGCTCCCTCCTCTCCACAACCTCCTTTCAGGTAGTTGGAGAGAGCAACGAGGTCCCCTCTCAGCCTCCTCTTTCATCACTGGAAGCTGCTCTAAGGTCTCCCTGGAGCCTTCTCTTCTCCAGGCTGAACCCCAACTCTCTCAGTACTAAAAGAACAACAGAAAAAAGCAACAGGCCCCTTAAAAACATATTTAATAGTTTTCAAACTTTATTTCATGGTGATTGACGAAAGACACAAGTTAGTAATGGTTATATCATGCTGCTCCTCTACTGTGCATTGCCTTTCAGAATTCATACAGCAGTTCACAATGGTCATTAATTTACCCTATAAATGAAGCCACATGGACATCTTTTTTTTTTTTTTTTTTTAAAAAAAAAAAAAAAAAAAAGCAAAAACCCCCCCAGAAAATAAACCAAACCTCAATGTCTTTGTTGGTTTTTTTGTACATACATGTTATAAATGCTATTAAAAATAAAGCCGAAGTTAAGTGCACAGCCCCTAGGGAGCACTGCTGAATCGGACCTTGGTTCGAGATGCTCGACAACGAGGACGCAAGGTCCTGTTTTAAGGCATTTCCAAGCCCCAGCGAAAGCAGACAGACTTTTTGTTTGGGTTTTTTTTTTCTTTTTTTTTTTTTTTTTTTTTTTTTTTTTTTTTTCTTTTTGTTTTTTTTTTTTTTTTTTTTGCAGTGACCCTGGCTTCATTTCAGTGGCATCCTGGAAAATTAGCAGCTTCCTCTGTGCATCCCCCTCTGCCGCTGGAGTCGGCCCGTTCAGCCCTCGCTCTCAGCTGTGTTGTCCAGGTAGGACTCAACGTTCTCAAAACACAGATCGATGGGGTCGCGTCCCTCCCGTCCCACGGTTCTAAGCGAGCCCCTGGCTATCTACACCTCAAAAAAACAGCAGTTCATCCCTTTCACGACACAGACACAGGACTTTTTCCCCCACCCCTACCCCCCGGGAACCACAACTTATATACAGCAGCCACTTAAAATGTGGTATTGCCACACACACACAGCCCACGCGCACGCCCGCCCCGGAGGCTCCATCCCACAGTGGGCACAGCCCCCCGTGAAATATCGAACCACTGGATCCGTAGAGGAATGTCAACAGAGGTTGCCCACCCAGAGATGGGCAAGGAGGGAGGGGGGAATAGATTTATTTTAATCAAAAAAATTTAAAAAAAGAAAGAAAAAAGCAACCCAAGTGGTTTTTACACTGCCTTCTTCCCCTTTGTTGTGTCTGCGTTCAGAGCTCACCCTGAGAAGAGTAATTTGATTTTTTCATGGCTCAAAAGTCAGTGCCAAGAACCGATAATCGTAAAGGGAGCGCTAGGAATTGAGGGCTAAGCTGCAAAATCGCGGCACCCTGGGTACTAAGGAACACTTGACACCTGGCGAGACCCTTCAGCTTCATTCTCTACGCTCCAGAGAATCATAGAATAGTTTGGGTTGGAAGGGACCTTAAAGATTATTGAGTTACAACCCCCTGCGATGGGCAGGGACACCTCCCACTGGATGAGGTGCTCAAAGCTCCATCCAACCTGGCCTTGAACCCCTCCATAAAGCAGGTTTTACCCAGTGTGGGGAAGGGACAGTCGTGTCCCCGTGGTGGAAAGGGACAGAGATGCTTGACAGCATCAGTACATTCTTCCCATGGAGAAGGAACGTGAAAGGAGCGGGGAATTTCTTTCATAGCTGGTAAATCCATTTGCTCATCAACAGGGATTCAAGAGTTGGCACGCAAACGTGCGCTGGCTGACAGACACTCGCAGACACACGCATTCATTCAGAAACACACGTACTGGCTTTGTAACTGGCACTGCAGTATTTTTGCTTTCGAGATTAGCAAGGAGGAAGAAAATACTTTAAAAAAAAAACAAAACCCTCCTCCCAAACGCTACTGCCTCGACAGCTGACTCACAGCCCAGTCCCATCTCCGTTGAAGTTATCGCCGCTGGGCTCACAGTATCCCCAGGAGCTTCGATCACGGTGTTGGAAGACCCTGCAATGCACTGGGCACTGCAAAAAATTTGAAGTCTAAGGTAAAACACCGATTGCTCTTCATGGGAGAGGCTCTGACACCAGCTCTTCACGTGCTGGCCAGCTGCGAGCGTCCTCGTGGTAGACAGAGGGCAAGTCATGCCCGCAGACTGGAAAATGGACACGGGTCGTGGAAGAACACATCTAACAGATGTTTTTTTAACGTGAAAAGGGACCCGAGTCCCTGTGCCCTCGCAGCCCGTTTGACAGCTCTGGAAGAAGGAGAGCACTTCCAGCTCTTGAAGACGCGCTGCAAGTTCTCAGCGATGCACGGGAGGGCAAGGCTTGGTACACAGCAGCTCTTGGGAAGAGCAGCCAGAGCAAGCAGGTGGTTAAAGACACGTCTGGATGAACACAAAGTGTGAAAATGAGGTTTCACAGCTGCTTCTGCACGTGTCCAAGAGAAGGAGGAGGAGAAGAGCCAACCGAAATCAACGTTTTCCACCCCCCCCACAGCACCTCTTAGTCCATCAAACAGTCGTAAAACAACCAAAGCGCGATGCTTTTCTGCCTGCTCGGAGCAGACCTTGGTCTCTCTTCCAGCGCGCGGCATCCCTGATTTTAACAGAGCACAAAGGAGAAAAGCACTTGAGATTCTCACACACATAAATTATAGCGAGAGGAGGAAGGAGAGGAGGGAGCCAGGGTGAACACAGGGCCAGGAGAAGGCTTGGCAGAGCCAGGGTGGTAATTCCTGCTTTTCTCTGATGGTCGTTGCCCTGCTCAGGCAGCACGCGCAGAGCGGGCTGTGGGGCCAGGCCCGAGGTGGGAAGGCAGCCAATCCACAAAGGCCGCACGTCTCTCGCCAGCACCAGCATCCTTTCCCCAAGAGGAATGAACGACAACCCGAGAACACGAGTAAGGAGCGGGAAAAAGAACCCAAAAAAAAAAAAAAAAAAAAAAAAAAAAAAAAGAAGCTTCAAGTACAAATAAGATTTACAATGCAGGTGCAATGGGGAAGTTCTTCTGTCACTTCTTGGAGACTTGGTTCAAGGTTTGTTCTTTGTCGCTGCTGTTTGCTTAGAGTCTGACTGACCTGGATAGACTGCAACCGAACAAATAACCCAAAAGAAAAGGTGTTTCCTCCCCTCCCTTTCCCCCCCTCCCCCCAAAATATAAAAAGCAATAAGTTTACAAAAATAGAAAATAATTACAGCAATAGGCAGGAGGGAGGGAAGGAGAAGGGAGGGTCCCTGGGGGTCTATTTGGCTGAGCAGTGTAATATCGTGGGGTTGTTTAAAGCGTCCTCCACCAGATGCAGTTCTTGGCGGTCGACAATCACGTCCCTTATGCAGCCAATAAAGCCGGTGCTGTAGGCCTTGGGTAGCTTGTGAGCCACGCTCAGCTTCTGCATTCCCCCTGCAAGAGAGAGAGAGTGGAAGGTTGGGTGAGAAGGCAACGGACACGTAGCTGCGCAGGCCAGCAGCCAATCAGAGAATTATAGAATGGTTTGGGTTGGAAAGGATCTCAAAGCCCATCCAGTTCCACCCTTGCCATGGGCAGGGACACCTCCCACTGGATCAGGGGCTCCAAGCCCCATCCAACCTGCCCTTGAACCCCTCCAGGGATGGGGCAGCCACCACTGCTCTGGACAACATGGGTCAGGGCCTCCCCGCCCTCCCAGGAAAACATTTCTTCCCAAGATCTTATCTCAATCTCCCCTCTTTTGAATATGAACTCTTTTGTAAGTCGGGTTAAACCTGAAGCTACAGGCTCAAGCTGGGAAGATAAGAACAGATGCTTCCAAAAAGCATGGAGAATATTCAATTCACTGCTGATTAGAGATGATCAAAATTCCCAGGTGAACATTTGATTTCTGTGGCCCCCTTGCAAACCTGAACACTAGGACTCTACAGCATCTGCCTAAGGAGGATGAAGAACCGAGTCTGGTGAGTCCCTCAAGAAGCAAACAAAGCCCAGGACCTACAGCTTCCTTTATCCTTCTTTCACTCCTTCAGACTCCAAAGCAGACTTTAGGAATGGTTGGACTCGGTGATCCGGTGGGTCTCTTCCAACCTGGTTATTCTATGATTCTATGCTTTACTATCCTCTCGGCTCAGATCCATACCGGTTCTATTCAAGCACAGTTATCCTGCCCTTGCGGGTGGATTTCTTGCTGATTCTGAGCCGTTATGGGACAAATCTACCTTCTGGCTGCGCTGACAGACCTGCCACGGGCAGTGCAAGAGGGATGCAATGAGCCAAATTCTGTTTGCAGGATCAAAATACCCCTGTGCACACAAATGGAACTGACTCCGCTGCACACACAGGCATGTTCCGGCAGGTCTGCTTTATTTTAAGTTAAGCAAATAACGCAACATCTAAAATCTGGGTATTTACATATTTCCAGACAGAACAGACGCTCAATTCAGATCTTTGGGAACCAGAGTTACCCAAGGAAGTGATGTCTGGGAGTTGAGCAGGAGGGAGCACTGCTTGTTTGAAGACAAAGAGGATGCTCCATGCTATCGGTAGCAGGGGTTCTAGAGCCACAGGCCAGCTAACAGCTCTCTCCAGGGGCTGTGGTGACATGAAAAGGACTGGGATTTGGTAAAACCAACCCTTCAACCCTCAGCTGTCACTAGGATCCTGCCTCAACACGCAGAGAACAAGCAGGGGACACTTTTAGGTCAAAGCCACCTGAGAGTTAAAGATTAAATAAATAAGGGAGCATCGACGCCCCAGCTCCATCTCCGAGCCCCTTGTGCGGAGGAGGTTCACCCTTTCCACGCTGACTTACCCAGCCACAGGGCCCCATCTGTGTCTAGCTGTGTCGCACCAAGCGGAGAAGAGCCAGCAATGGGGGCTTCGTTGCCAACTTGAAGGGAACCTTCTCTCTGTACCCTGCTCCCAGAAGAAGAAACAGGAGATGATCAGCAATCTTAGAGGAAAATCTAGAGCTGCCCTCTGCTTTTCACTAAATCCAGACACTGGACACCAGTTGATGCCATGATACCATTGGCCTTTCGGTCCACGAGAGCACATTCCTGGCTCATCATCAACTTGTTTTCTACCTGAACTCCCAGGTTTTTCTCCACACAGTTGTTTTCCAGCTGGTCAACCCCTAACCTGTACCAGAGCGTGGGGTTGTTCCTCCTAAGGCACAAACCCCTACACTTTCTTTACTTCATTAGATTCCTTTGCGTTGCTACAAACGGAATATTCAGTAACGTGCTTTCTGCCCAACAGAAATGTATTTATTCAGCCCCAAAAAGACAGAGCTACAAAAGGAAGCTTGAATTGTTCTGCAACAGAATCAATTTTTGGTTCATTTAAATGTTCTGTGATTCCATGATCGACCCTTCTCCACCTGGAGAGGAGTGGGGAGCAGAGCTCTCCCTCAGACTGCGTAGCAGAGCGATCCTCGATGCAAAACCATGCAGCTGGTGGCAAGTTATCCCCTCCAGCATCCCCTGGCCACCCCACGGCCCCACCACTAGCCTCGCCGGTGGCCACAGCTTCCTCTCACGCCCTCCAGCCCCACCAGCAGAAATCCCTGGCATGCCAGCCGCATGATCCACTCACCGCTCCCACCACCAGTAAAAATAAAAGGGACGGCTCGGGCCCAACACGAACAGAATGTCAAACCCTCAGCCAGCTAAAATAAAAGGCACGGACCTTTCGTACCTCCTTGAGCCTGCCCCTTTGACATTTCCCGGCGTGTCACAACTCGCACCCCTCCAACACAGCTCTGCCCACATGCCTCTCCTCTATTATTATCCAGGAAGAGCAGTGACCCTCGGGGAGCACAGGGCACGGAGCCACGGCCATGACTCAGGCTCCCGAGTTCACAGCTTGCCCATCCCAAAACAATCCGCCACCGTCCCCCTTCTCTTCCGCACCTGTAGGCTTTGATGTGAATCCACTGGTTGGTGTTGACGGGGACCGTGGATCGCAGGACGACGGGCTTGGAGCCCAGGTCGTAGGTCATCTGGACGAAGCCATCCACTATGGCCAGGGCGATGTAGTCCGAGCGCTCCAGCCCCTTCCCGCTCCACAGGATCAGCCCTTGAGTGGCTTCTGTTTTGATGTTTAGTTCAAAGTGGTTTGACTGCAACGCCTTCTCGCTACACGAGGAGAAGACAGAGGAGAGTTTAAACCACGGCTACAAAAGCAACCGGTCAGCTCCTTGGAGTTGCCTTCTCTAGTCAACTGGCTCACCGGCTGAGGGTAACCTTCAACCAGCCATCAGGCTGCGCATGAGGTCTCCACCCCTACCTGCTGCACGGGAAGGATCGCAGCCTTTGCAATACCACAGCCCTGCTCAGAAGGCCTGGTGAGGAGATGGAAAGCTCTAAACCAGGACACGGGATCAAAGATCTGGCCCTCTGGAGGCATCTACCCAGCTCCCACTCAAGAGCAGGGCCAATGCCAGTGCTAGATGAGCTTGGGAACACCAAGAGTAGGGCTCCTCCATCCTCCTGCTGACCTGAGTGGGGGCTGCAATATCCAGCTTGAACCACCCAAGACACAGTCTATCAGCCCTTGCCTTTGCCCTCTGTGGGACAAGGTTCGGACACATCAATTCCTCTAAGCTGTGACACATGAGTCTTGGGTCTCCCTCTTCATATGCAGGTGCTGAAGGAGGAAGCCTGTTCTGTGGGTTGGTGAGTAGTGCCAGGCTGGTGAAGAGGACTGGGGTGGCCCCAGTCTGGCCAGCAGAAGGGTCTTCCCCACAGAGCTGCCTTTGAGTTGGGAGAGGTCACAATGAAGAGGGCTGCGGGCAGCATCTGAGCTGGGGTCAGCGCCATTTCACCATCCTGCTGGCAGGTGTGCAAAGTGCCAGAAGAGCTGAGGTGCCTGGGGATGGTCACTCCCCAGGCCATCACCACACAGCCAGCAGCCTTGAAGGCATTTGTTCTGCCTCTGCCTGACCAAAACCCAAAACCCAACGGGAAGGGATGAGTGGGGAGCGTGAGATGAGGAGCACCCTGCAGTCTGAGGGGATGGAGACTGCCCAGAGAGGCAGCAAAGCCTCCTTTCTCCTAGATGTGGTGTCGTTTTTTCAAGGGAGGAATGAAGGCAGGGCAGGATTCCCTCAGACTGGCATCTCAATCTTTGCTCAGTCCCTTTTGGAAGAAACAAAAGGGTCTTGGCAAGAGGTGAGTCAGCACATGGAGTCACTATCCACTCTCCTGGGATGCTCTGAGACACACAGCTGATACATGGGTGAACACGGACCAGACAACACGGACAACACAGACAGCTTTTTATTCCCAAGGGACACCGTGTCCAGAGGTCTGGATGAGGGCTGTGTGGTCCAGGTAACTCAGCCTCTCACCTCACCCTGTTTGCTGTCTATTTGGTCCCTCAGGGGTGAGAGCCTGGAGCTGCAGAGGAGCTGCTCTTCCTTTGCAGGAGGGACAGGGCTTCCTCCTCACCACCTGCAGAGCTGCATCCCTTATCAATAAAAAGCCAAGGGGATGGACACACAGAACACAGACAGAGACATGCTGAGGCGGCAAGAGCAGAGCACGAGACACAAGAGCTGAAAGCACAGACTCACCTGAGCTCCGCAGGATAGTCCAGCGCTTCGGGACTTAGATGCGGGAAGAAAGGGGAGCGTGCGATAAGCGCAGGGCAGCAGAGGAGACCCTTCCCTCCCACCCCGCTCCAGGAGAAGGAGCAGCTCAACAGCAACTGCTCTTCACTCTCCACAGTGCCCAAGCTGAGGAAATCGCCCAGCACGAGCAGGAAGCCTCAAGGTTCTTAGAGTTGAGGTTCCTCAAGCCAGCAAGACACGTTTGCAAGTTATTGCTTAGCCAGGGTGAACCTAATAAAGCCAGAAAAACTGCCAAGCTCTCCTGGGTCAGGACTATCAGTGTTCCTGAGGTGGAAGGGCATCCCAGGACAGGAGACGAGGGCAGCGCTGCTGGGGGAAGGCAGCATTTGGTCCACAGCCCAGAGTGAGGACGCCTTCCAGGGCCTCAGGCTGGTTCTTCAGGATGCTCCTACCTCAGCCCACAGCTGAATCGACACGTATGGCGTCTGAGTCAGCCCCGGGGCACTCGAGCAGCAGGGTGTGCGTGGAGAAGGGGAAACCCAGGGCTCCAGCTGTCCTGCTGGCAGGGGCTACAGGCCCAGCATTACAATCAGCTCTCACTTGATGTGCATACAAAAATGTACATTAAAAAAAAATGTATGGGCATGTTGTGGCCAGCAGAGCCCAGAGAAGCAATTGTCCTGCCCCAGGCACACCCTGATGTCTGCCTGGAGGCAGGAGAAACTACTTTTTATGGGCAGCCCACTGGGTCCTTCAGCCCTGGCAGGGCTAGCGAGCGCTGCAGCCAAATCCCAGCAGAGAGATGTGAGGAGAAGCGCTAAGCTCCCTTGCAGGATGGGGCACGCATTGCTAAAATAGGCTGGCTGAGGCAGGGAGAAGGCTGGGGGTGGTGACCTTCCCTTTGCAGAGCGCCAGGAGAGGCAGGACATGAAGGCAGCAGATTTCTGCTCATCTGCAAGGATGGGGCTCACGTCTATGTATGTGCCCCTTCTCGCTGTAGGGGACTGTCCAGCTTAGGAGGGTGCTTAGCTCCTAGAAAGCCCTTTCCAAAACATCAGAGCAACCCAGAGCTCCTCCCAGACTGAAGGTGCAGGTGACGGGCTCTGTCAGCTCCCCAGGTGTTGACATGCACGCATGCGACTCAGCCTCCTGAGCTCTTGTCCCACCCCAGCTTGCAGAAAATGAGATGAAATGGGGATGTGACAGGCAGGTATCACTCAAACTCTCTCTGACACAGCGGGGAACAACAGAGCTGTGTGAACCAGTGCTTCTTCTCTTCCACTCCTGCCACTCAGCAAGAGAGGCAGACAGCAAATCAAAGCTGTCAAGCCCGCTCTGGGGAAGAAGCCTTTCTCCTCATCCTCTACCCCCTGGCTGCACTGCATGCTGGAAGGGGCTCACACTCCTGACTGGGAACATCCTCCGAGCACCTTGTCTGGCCTCCTCTCCACAGCAGCAACATGACGTGCTGGGAAAATCAAGGCAGGATTAGCTGCCCACGTTCCCATCGCCAATGTCTTTGCTGCTGCTGGAAGAGGTTAAGTCACAGTAACTTTCTTCCTTTCTGCTAATTTTCTTAAACTAAGGCAAAGGTTGCAGCTGGGACAAGGTCTGACTGCAGCGGAGCCGGGCAGTGGTGCTCCGGCTCTGGAAGAGCTGCAGTCAGTACCTGCATACTCCTCATCCTCGGCTAGGAATGCCTGCACACAGCAGATCCCTGGGAACACGCCTGTATTCCTTCTCTTCCACCTCCCTGCGCTCCCTGGAGGGTGGGCTGGTGGTCAGGGTGGCAATGGGAGACGAGGTGGAGGGCAGATGCCTGCAGGGAGGAGCTGGGCGGTGGGGAGGACTGTACTTACGCGGGGATCTCATTGGTCAGGTGGCTTGAAAACAAAGAAACAAGGACATTGAGAAGAGACAGACAGACAGACCGAGAGTGACAAACAACAGCTCAACACAGACATCCATCCTCTCTCCAGGCAGGGAGTTAGGGCAGCAGGGAATCCGAGGCAGATGGACTGAGCCTAATCCAACACCGTGAAGCTGGGAATTAGCTAGAGGGACTGTAGATGCACAGTGCTGAGCCAGACTGCCAGGGCCCAAGGAGAAACATCCAGCCCAGAGGGTGAAGAGGACCTCAGTCAGCAGCTGCTCTGCTTATCTTGAGCGAGAAGCCACAGGGACCAGTGCAGCCACAGAGATCACAGGGTCCAAACACATCCCCCAGCCCACGGGGTCAGGGTCAAGCAGGCACTGGAGAAGGCTGGCCAGGTCTCATCCCTGCTGACAAAACCAACCCTACCTGCACAAACAGCCACGGAGATAAAGGAGCTGGCAGCCAGGTGTGAATGAAACCCCAGGCAGAGCTACCTCTCTCCTCAGCTCACCCAGCCCAGAACCCATTCCTGAGCACACGGGCAAACAAAGGCACAACCAGGAGCAGGGCACAGGCCGCATCAACCATCTTCGTCCAGCTTTATCCCACTCCAGACTACACTAACCCAGGAGGTGGCCCACACGCTGCGGAATGAGAGCATCCAGACCTGAACCTGGCCAGGCACTGCCCTCTGACAACAAGGTAGCTTTAGAGGTCAGGGCTGGAAGCCCCAGTGACCCCCATTTGACTTGCCCCTCTCCAACTACTGCATGCAGACTTCTTCAACCCCAGCTCTTCCTCCTGCTAACAGCCCAAAACTCCTTGTTTTTTACCTCGGTTCAGCTCAGCGGCCAAATTACCTCTTTGTCACGGCGTTGTGGTACTCCATGTACGTCCTACCATCAAAAGCAATGGCCTCCGCATCTCCAGCAGCCTTCTCAATGATCACTGGAGAGGGGAAAAAGAAGAGCTGTCAGGCAAGGTGGCATGACCTGTCCATCCTTGGAGACTAAGGAAATCCCCCTTTACGCTGAGCATTAGTAATAGGATGAAGGTAGGTACAAACCTGCCATCCCTTGGGGCGCATCAGCCCCTGCAAAAGTTTCCTGCGGCTTTAGAGCCCATGAGTTTGGAGCATCTCCCAGTTTTGCAGCCACCTGCCATGGAATCTGCAGCCTGGTTGGTTTTCTGGCTTATGCTGGGGAAAAACCTGGGCTTGGTGATGGCCTAAGTGCTAATCCCAGGAGGGAGCAGGGAACAAACCACGATCTGGAGGCAGGTAGGCATTGCTCTGCCCTTCAGGTGAATCTGCTAGAGCACCAAACCATGTTTCCCAGCTCCAAGCGGCTTCAAGTGAGCACAGCAACATAATACGGGATCAGAGTGCACGGACAGGAGGAGGTGACAGGGCTGGGTGCCACCCATGCTGCATGCAGGATGACACCTGCATTTCATAGAATCATAGAACCACCAGTATGGAAGAGACCCACTGGATCATCGAGTCCAACCATTCCCATCAAACATTAAACCATGTCCCTCAGCGCCTCGTCCACCCGTGCCTTAAACCCCTCCAGGGAAGGTGACTCAACCCCCTCCCTGGGCAGCCCCTGTTTCTGAGAATGTGAGAATTTTCACTGCCACGTCTGGCTAGCGGGAGAAGGTCCGTGTCCAGCCCTCCTCAGCAGTCTCACCTTTCTCACAGTGAGCCCCGGAGAAGCCCCTCTGGCAGGCGCACTCGTAGCTCTCCAGCCGGGGGCTGCAGGTGCCTCCGTTCTGGCAGGGATTGGGTTTCTGGGTACAGGGGTGACCTCGGAACGGGGAGATCTCGATGGCGCTGCGGATGTTCTCCTCCTTCAGCACCGGCACCCCCTTGATGGAGATCTGGCAGGTGTAAACAGGAGGAAGAACAGGAGTCAACCTTCACCATCCCACCTCTCTGCAGGGCTGGGGGGAGACAGAGCCCTGCAGCCTCAGGGGAAGGCAGGAACCCAGCCTCAAGGTCCACATGTTCCTGCAAGGCACCCTCACCACCCATCACTGTCACTTTCCAACCCATGCAGCAATGGAGCCTCTCCCAGGCTCATCCTTGCTCTTCTCCAGCGATGCCCGTGGCACACGGCACATCTCCCAGCCCCACAACTAGCCCCAAGCTGCCAGGAAGGACCTTACCCTCTGCACTGCTCCATCCAAGCTGGTGGAGATGGCAGCGGCTCGAGCTAGCTTGCTGAAATCGGGGGCTCCCCCCACGTAAAACGGTTCCTTCAGGTTCAGGAAGGTGTGAGGCACCTGGGGAGGAGAAGATGTCAGGTTGCAAGCTGGGCACTCGGCCAAGCTCTGTGGGGACTCAAAGAGGCTGCGAGCAGGGCAGCACTGGGGGAAAAACAGGCATCGCTGCACAACCAGAAGCTGGGCTGGTGGGAAAGCAATCAACATCTGTCTGTACCCCATGTTCTCCCACTCCCTGCATCCTCCCTCAAGGCACGGGCTGCGTCCTGGGGCAGAGCTGCTGTGGGGGGCATTCTCTGCGGTGGCTGGAGCAGGAAAGCCCCTCAGAAATCACAGCAGGGACCCAGCACAGCCTCTACCGCAGGGCAGCGCTGCTCCAGGACAGGTAGCGAGGAGGTGGATTAGACAGGGGAAGGCAGGATGGGCTCAGCATCCCTTTAGCACCAGGTCTCCAACTTCTCCTCCATTCTCTGTGCTGCTCCTGCCGGCCACCCTTGCTCCAGCCCAGCCACCCCACACACCCTGAAGCCCACATACTGTCTCTCCCTGACTGGCCACCAGGACCTGTAGCTGGCCACCAGCCAAGGCTGAGCACAGTGAGTGGATGAGCTCCGTGTATCTGGCACCAAAGCAGGTTGTGCAGAGGGTGCTGGGAGAAAAAGGTCTCCAGTGAAACTCCTCATGCCAAGCTGCAAGGTTCTACCTGCCAGCAGGCACCCAAGGAAAAGATTTCCCTTTTGACTTTGGAGAGATGCTGTTCTAATGCTCTTGGGTGCAGGGGCTGCTGGCTTTGAGTGGCCCCTAAACCCAATTAAACAAAGTCTCATGTAAATGTGAACTCCTAGCAGAGGGTTTCAGCTCAAGTCCACCTGGCCGCTGCAGTTCCCTTACAGCAAAGGGCTAGAGAAGGTTCTTCTGCATCTCACATGGCTGAGGTTGGAGGAGAAAGCTCCCCTCCTTGCCATCACCCCACAGCTCCAACTGCACAGCCCAGCAAGTCCCAGGCGAGTCTCCAGCCCCCAGGTTCTCCGGGCACACACCAGGAGCCACGTCCCCTCCTGGGACGGAGCCCGAGGCACAGCAGTTACATGAATCACTAGCTAATGCTTTGTGGAGTTAACACAAGGAACATGACCGGATTAATTGAAATGCTTCTGAAACAAAATGTAACAACTGGCTGGAAATTAATGATGGGAAAGGAAACAAGGGTCTTCTAATCTACAGAGATCCTAAAACTGCTCGGTCACACGGGAAGGGGAGGGGGTGAAACACTGAGATCGGAATGGAAAACAAAAAAAAGAACAACGTGCCGATGGCAGATGAGATGGAGGCGTGGTGGGTCATACTTATCTTTACCTTACGGGATTTCTGGGATCCAGACAGCAGGGGGTGGGGAAAATACAAATGATAATCAAAGGGAGAGAGAGAAAGAGAAAAGGGAGATCAGTGGGTAACATCATAACGTGCAGGGCTACAAGATCCAGGCTGCAGTCAGTGCCTGGTGTAATCACAAAGGGGAAGGGGAGCTGCAGAAGGCAAAGGAGAGGCCATCGCCACCCTGTCAGCCAGGGGTAACCTTTGCTTGGAGAGAAGCTTGAAAAGGCAAGAGCAAGGGGAGGAAAAAAAATCCCTTTTTTTGCAGGAATGTTACGACCCTGGCCCAGGCTGCCCAGAGCAGTGGTGGCTGCCCCATCCCTGGAGGGGTTCAAGGCCAGGTTGGATGGGGTTTGGAGCCTTCCAGAGGGAGGAGGAGCTGGAAGAGGTGTGCAGTTACAGTCCTGTTGCCCTGCAACCAGGCCCCAGAGCAGCTAAGAGGGGCAGGCAAGCTCTGCCTTGCAGCATATCCCTTCCTCCCTGGGTCTTGCCCACTCTTTCACCCTTAAAGTCATGCACCACAGGGGTTAAAAGCCCCCAGGCCTGGGAACTTAGCTCATTTCACACACGAGAGGAGCAGGACTAGAAGCCTAGAGAGCTCTCTCTGGCCTCCCAACTTACCGGCGACTCTCCCATGACCCTCTCGCCGTTGTTGATCCTCATTACCCCTTTGCGCCCATTCCTCTCCAACAAGACACTCAGCCAGGTGTTGAGAGGAACTGGCTCTTTGCTCCTGAGAAGAGAGAAGACACAGGGGTGAGAATTCTGCTGTCACCACCTGTAAAACACAGCGCTGGAAACCTCATTTGACCAGTTTGGGCTGCCCAGGCCACCCCAACTCGATCAGCGAGGGCTGCCCCGGCTCACAGACAGCCTGGCATCAGCTTGGAGAAGAGGCACAAGCCCCACAGAGGGACAGCAGACCAAGAGCCTCCTTCCTGCTTCCTTACGGGTTTTTGGGAAGCTCAAAGCCAGTGCTGGATGCCGAAAGCCACCAGTGTCCCTTTCCAGACACCCTGATGACCAGTTCCCCACCCACAGCCCTACCTGAGCACAGCTGCCCCTTTGCCCAGGTCGTATCTGTACTCCAGGTAGCCGTCGTGTAGAGCCAGAGAGACAAAGTCCCCTTTGCCATCTGTCTTCTGCCCGTTGTAGAAGATCATTCCGCTGGGATTCTTGGCCAGGAACACAACTTCCATGGACATTTTGTCCCTGAGGAGAGAAGGATTGCGGATACCCTCCAATCCAGCTGCCCACACGCTCCATTCCTCCAACCCCACGTGCTGAGCTCTTGGAAGACCTGGGACTCCAGGTATGGCAGAGAGATGCCACCCCCTTAAGGCACCCTTGCCAGGCACAAGATCCATCTGCCGGGTATAGGATGCCGCTCCACGGTGCCGTTTCATCCAGCCCGTTGAACCCCAAGCCCCTGTGGAACGTTGCAGGCTCAATCTGGCTGCAGGGACTCTGGCAGTGCCAGTCCCTCTGGAGAAAACCTCCAAAAGACCCCTAGGGAGGTCCAGCACGTGAAAAATGAGGCTCAGAGTGTGCTCTCTCTCGTACATCAGCCCCTTTCCCATCCCCTGGTACTTACTGCAGGTCAGGAACAAAGGTCTGCAGCCCATTCAGCTCCAGGTAGGAGAAGCCGTTGAACTCCGGGAGGAAGGGCATGGTGTGGTCCTGCTCTGTCACTGGGCACAAACGAGGGAAGGGTGAGGAAGAGGAGGCAGAGCAGCTTCAGCCAAGTGCCCCAGAGCCACAGCAGGCAAGGCCTCCTGGCCACCCAGGCTGGGAAAAAATCAGCACCTTCAGTTCCACCCCCTTCCCCAGACCCGCTCCTCTGCCAGCTCCCGTCCCACCTAGCTCGCAGAAGTCTCCTTCCCGGCCCATGGGACAGGCACACAAGGCACCTCCCTCTGGCAGCACCAGGCAGGTGGCAGAGACGTGGCAGGGCGTGGGGTCGCAGGGATTCCTCTCATCAGCACACGTCGGACCTGCGGCACAAGAGGCAGCCTCGTCAGCGTCTTAAACGTTTAACAGCCTCTATTTGGCTGGAGACAAACATCTCTGATGGTTCTTCTCTCAGGCTGGGTCCCCATGGCCCAAGAAAAACCCCACAGTGGACCCTGCAAATTGTCTGATCTAGTGGGACGTGTCCCTACCCACGGCAGGGGGTTGGAATTAAATGGTCTTTAAAGTCCTTTCCAACCCAAACCATTCCACAATTCTGTGATTACAGCCCTGAAATACAAGGGGAGATTTTTTTGTGCGCAAGGACAGACAGATCCTGCTCCTTGTGTGCACGCGAGCAGCATTTGTCGACTTCACTGGATGCAGCTTCATCCAACATCTCTCCCTCTAACCCATTCCTCACACTCCACCCCACATCCCTCCTCCCTGTAGCTTCTAACATGAGCTCCAGGGGCTTTGTGGTCCCTCAGAGCTGGTCAGTGGGATTTGAAGCCCCCATACCGGTGTAGGTGTGGAGACACTCGCAGTGGAACATCTCTGCCTCCTTGACGTGGCAGATGCCACCATGGTGACAGGGGTTGGGGTGACAGGGGTCGTTGCCGCACTCGCCCACCCCGCTGCCGTACAGCACGTCGCTGCCTTTCTCCCGCAGGTCGTACATCTGGTTGTTCACATCCAGGAGGCGGATGCAGCCCTTCAGGCCGGTTGTGGCAGCAGTACGATCTGCCACCCTGAGGGCACAAAAGGCAAAATAAGTGGGGAGGTTGCCTCCAAGGATTAAAATGCAGAGATGCTCCAAGCATCTGATTCAGGTTGTGCTCCTCAGCTGGGTTTTAAGAGGCCACCTAGGTGCAGAGAAGCCCCACAAGAACCACCCAGCCACCACAGATACTCCATTTGCTGAGTCCAATGGCATGAGGTTTAACAAGGCCAAATGCCGGGTCCTGCACTTGAGGCACAACAACCCTGAGCAGCTCCAGACTAGGAGAAGCCTGGCTGGAAAGTGCCTGGAGAAGGACCTGGGGGTGTTGGTGACAGCGACTGAACATGAGCCAGCAGCGTGCCCAGGTGGCCAAGAAGGCCAAAGGCATCTTGGCTTGGATTAGAAACGGTGTGACCAGCAGGGCCAGGGAGGTTCTTCTCCCTCTGGACTCGGCACTGGTGAGACCGCTCCTCGAATCCTGTGTGCAGTTGTGGGCCCCTCAGCACAAGAAGGATGTTGA
>WAAB01006319.1:68161-97203 GCA_013389865.1 Piaya cayana | reverse complement strand
AACCTGGTGATTCTATGATTCTATGACCCTCAGCAGATGCTGCAGCATCCTCGGCAGCGGTCCAGTGCCCTCACTTACACAGCCATTTGGTCCTCTGGTGCTCCACCGATGAACAGGTCCGTGTCAAGGTTGAGCCCGTCGGTGCCCGTGGGGCTTTCCCCGCTGACATGGGGCTCCCCGTCGACCGAGAGCATCCCACTGCGCCGGTTGCGGTTCACCACCAGCTGATGCCACTTGCCAGGCTCCACGCGGACCTTGCTGGTGATTATGCCTGTGCCTGAGCCAGTGTTAAACCTGGAGCAGAAGACACGGAGAGCTGTGTTTGGCACCTGCAGAAAGGTGACATCTCTACACCGTGGCACAGGGGCTGCTGCATCCCAGGGAGAAGCTGGGATCACTTGGAATTCCCTCTCTCTCCTCGTCTTTGGACTAGGCTGCATTTGGAGCACGCAGCATCGAGACTGCTTGAGAACTCACCCGGACTTCGCACACCGCAGAGATCTGCCTTCCACCTCACCTCTTTCCAAATCTACACCCTTGGCTTTTTGAATTGGAAATATCATTTCAGAAAAAAAAAATCTGGGGCCTTTCCTTTTTTCCCCCTGCATTTCTTTTCCCAAAGGAAAAACAGTGCCAAAAAAAGACCTCTCAAAAAAAAATCAGCCTCCCACACCTTTCTTTTAGCTTTTCAAAACTCAACCTGAAATAAGGGAATTAATTTAGTTGAAAAGTCCCTTTAGACAAGATGAGAGGGAATGGCCTCAGGCTCCACCAGGGTTAGGGTCAGGCTGAACATTAGGAAACATTTTTTCACAGAAAGGGTCATTGGGCAGTGGCAGAGGCTGCCCAGGGAGGGGGTTGAGTCACCTTCCCTGGAGGGGTTTAAGGGAGAGGTGGATGAGGCGCTGAGGGATGTGAGTTAGTGATTGATGGGAATGGTTGGACTTGATGATCCTATGGGTGTCTTCCAGCTTGGTGATTCTATGATTCTTTTTGCTCCTTTTCTTCCCCATTTGATTCCCATTCTTAGCCCAGCATCCTCCTGGTGCTCTGCAAGGTCCATCCTTCGCTCCACCTGCTCCACGCCACCCAGGTCTGAGCACCCACCTGAGCTCCACGAAGCCGCCGACCAGCACCAGGGAGATGAAGTCCTTGCCGCGGTTCTGCCCGTTGTAGAGGAGCAGCCCACTCAGCTCCACGGTCCTGAACTCCATGGCGATGCGCACGGTGTGATACGCCTTCATCATCTTGAAGGCCAGGTAGGACTTGCCACCAAAGCTGGGGATGAAGTACCTGATAGCTGGAAAAAGATCAGGGGGCGAGGGTAGAGAAGAGAAGAAAGGATGAAGCAGAGGAAAGAACAGAGAGCAGATAAAGGCCTGATGTGAGCCTGTGAACACTTTTCCACCTGCACAAGCAAAGGGAGCTCTTGGGAAGTGGCAGAAAGAAGCTCACTCTCTCCTCTGAGCCCACGTTCCTGTGCAACCATCCTCTGTCACCTCCTACCAGACACTCGTACTAGTAGCAACCAACTCCTGTCGCGATGTCATGTCCCCAGAGACGCTCTTTCAAGATCTGTGGTGTTGCTCCCTCTGTGCTTCACTTCAGTGGTGTCCCAGCCCCCCGCCAGGTTGGTCCTTTCCGTGTTCTCACGTCCCCTGCGCCCTCAGCTGTGCTCTGCTGCACACACAGCTCGCCCTAACTCAACTTCCTTACTCGTAGATAATTTTTATCTGACCTGCCGGAGCCCCATGATGGATCTACGTTCATCACTCCAGGCTTTTATTTATTGCAGCTGAGATTTTCCAAGGGATCTGGAAGGCTAAGGGTTATTAAAATCCCAGGGTTGGACACCCACATCCAGTAACAGCTTTGAACGCTCCAGCTTATTGCTTTAGGGACAAATCTTTTCAGGAATAAGCACTCACAATGACCCAAAGCCCCTGGCGAGACACCAAAGTGCCAGCAGGAGCTCAGAGTAAATAGCAGCAGCTCTGGTTAAGCACGCTGCCCGTCTGCAGCTCTGAGTGCTGGAGAACAGAACCTGAATTAGCAGCACGCGTCTCCTCGTGTGGCAGCTAGGACCTGTCTCTCTGTTACGCTAACCGGGATTCACCAGTTGCAGGAGCTGCAAGCGATTTAACGCCACGAGCAGAGATGAAAAAGCAGCAGCTCACAATCCCTGTGCTCCAGGGCACCGAAGTGCAGCCAGGAAGAAACTGCTCCTGGCACCTCGTGAACCTCTTACCATGCGCAGCGCACGTACAACCTGTTCTCAGCGGAGTTAAGAAAGCCGGTTAAATCCACAGAATCAGAGAATCGCTTGGTTTGAAAAGATCTTTCAGATTGAGTCTGACTGTATCCGCCCACTACTGAACCCTCTCACATGCTCATCCGTTCAACACCTTCAAGGATGGAGACTCAAACACTTCCCTGGGCAGCTGTTCCAGTGCCCAAGAAACCCTTCAGCGAAGAATTTCTTCCTAATATTCTATCTAAACCTGCCCTGATGCAACTTGAGGCCATTTCCTTTCATTCCATCACTTGTTACTTGGGAGAAGAGACCAGCACCCACCTCTCCACAACCTCCTTTCAGACAGTTGTGGTCAGTGATGACCCCTCACCCTTCTTTTCTCTAGGCTAAACAACCCCAGTTCCCTCAGCTGCTCCTCGTAAGACTTGTTCTCCAGCCCCTTCACCCCTGCATTGCCTGGCGTGGTGACAACTCTAGTTATGGGGCTGGGTTTGTGTGCGCCCCACATCTCTCCCTCACTGCATTCTGCAGACACAGACAGAGCCCCAGAGGCACATACGTTTCTCGCAGACGGCTCCTCCTTTGCCTGCTGGGCAGCTGCAGGTGAACTCCTTCCCGTCATCCTCGCAGGTGCCACCGTGCAGGCAGGGGTGAGAGTCGCAGGGTCGCGAGGGTTTCTTGGTGGTGGGGGGCTGGCGCGTGGGCTTCCTCCGCGTGGTGGCAGGGAGGGTGGAAGCGGGTCTCCTGGTGCTCGCGGCTCCTGCCGTCTTGCCGCTGGGTCGTCCCGCAGCGTCTGGGCGCAGGACGTGGGCTGTGGGGGCGGCAGCGGCCGTCGTGTACCTCCGCGTGGTGGCAGGGGCCATGGTGGTGGCCGTGGTGGTGGTCACAGTGGTGGTGAAGAGCCTGGGGATCCAGTCTGAAACACAGAAAACGCAGCTGGAGGCTGGTGCTTTGCAACCTTCTCTGCGGGCAGGGGAGGTTTCTCAGGCTTTTGGGGTGAGGTGGCAACAGAGGGGCTCTCACACTCCCTCAGGAGTGCCAGAAGGGCTCATTTTCCATCAATATGGACACTGTCACATTGCATGGTGCAGCACTGCCACTTGTCACGTGCTGTGGAAGACAGGAGCGATGTTACCCCAGTTTGTGGCCCTCCTGAGTTGAGAACAAGCCCAGGCACATGGATTAACCTCAGAGCCCTGGGTCTGGAGGGCACTGTCTGGGGAAGCGTTTGCAGGGTTCCTGCTACAGCCCCAGCAAGACCAGAGGAGCCTGCCTGCCCATTTGAAAGCCTAAACCGGGAGAAGAGGACTAATTCCAGAGCAGGGGAACTCACCAAAGTCCATGAATTTTACATGCTCCTGCTGGGGCTTCTTCACCAGGATGGTCTTCTTCTTGGATGCTTTGATCTGCTTCAACAGGGCCCCTTGGACATCAGCTGCCGTGTAGGATGTGGCTGATCGTAGCCGAGGGGCGGGGAAGAAGAAAGGCAGGAGTTGAAGATGCAGCCCTACCCAGCAGTTTCCCCCCTCCTGACCTCCCCATGATACATCCACATCATTCCTTTCCCCAGCAAAATGCTTTCAGCCTTCCAGCCACAGGCTCAGGGTGCACCTCCTCCCAGCTCTTCTTGGAGCATCTGCTGATTTTGCTGGACACAGACCTATCTGTGGCAAATCTTAATGAGGTTCTTTCACGCTCCTTGTCCCATGCGTGTTTCTCAGGCTGGCAGCCCCTCTGGGAGCACCTGCTCCCTCCTTAGGCAGTGAATCAGCACTGAGCAGACTCTTACCTGGGTCAAAGTGGGACTCCACAATGACACGGACAGCACTGCTCTGCCCCAGGTCTCGAACACGGATGCTCTTGAAGTCCTTCCTAACGTCAGAACTGCGGAACAGCTCATCCAGCTAAGACAGTCGGAGGTGAGAAAGGGAAGATACAGGAACTGATTAATGGGGACATCCTAGGGCATAGGTCCTTTCAGTAGAAGACCTTGAGTCTCCGTGACTCTCCTTGGTTTCACCCTACAGGGGTTTGCATGCAAACCTTTGCAAGACATCCCTCTGACCCACGCAGAGAACAAGGTTTCTTGTGTAAGGTGATAATTTCACATGGTCCCTATTCTTCAAAGGTAACAACTGGATGCACAAAGTGGGGAAAATGAGTTGTTCCCATCATCCCGATGGAGAGGAGAAAAACAGAGCCAGACCAAGAGACACCTTGCAGTTCATAGAGGGATTTTCTATTGTGTGGCACCTAAGCCTTAGTGATCTCTTCTAAAGCTGTGTAAACCTGCTTAGGTACTTTGGGAAATCTCACAAAGCGCTGTTCTGCATCTTTAAGTACTTGATTGCTTTTTAAAACTTGGCCCTCAGACACGGCAGGATTTGTCTGAAGTCACATGAAGGAGACCAAGAGAGTCCAAGGCTTACAGCAAGCCAGGACTTTAGAATCATAGAATCGCCAGGTTGGAAGAGACCCACTGGATCATCGAGTCCAACCATTCCCATCAATCACTAACCCATGTCCCTCAGCACCTCGTCCACCCACACCTTAAACTCCTCCAGGGAAGGTGACTCAACCCTCTCCCTGGGCAGCCTCTGCCAGTGCCCAGTGACCCTTTCTGTGAAATTTTTTTTCCTAATGTTGAGCCTAAACCTCCCCTGGTGGAGCTNGTCCTCCGAGACAGCCAAGCCTCTACCACGTTTTCATTTCCCCCAGCCTGAGAAAGCAGAAACCAGCAAAGCCTCTTGCTTCCTCGGGGCACAGAGGATGGACGAAGCAGTGAATGAAGCTTTTGTGGGCATGTTTGCACCCTCAAATAAGAAACCATTGTTGCATTGGGAAATACGGCTACTGCCATGCAGAGCTGCAGGAACCATATGGTCCGCATGCCAAGCGCCCATCTGCTTACAGGACTGTACTGAGGGCTTGCCAGCTTTCAAGTGCAGCTTGGAACCAGCTCTAAATACGCTAATCTCCTTGCAAAGATGCTTTGTATTTGCCGTGCGGTGCTGCAGGCTACGGCAGAACATCGCTGTTCCACCCAGCACTTCCTCGGCGTCCCCATACACACACACGGCCACGCAAAGCCTGTTTGCCCCACGAGCTGGCAACGCAGAGAGGTTCTCCTTAAAGGTGAGAGAGCGGATTTACACACGCAGTTTCTCAAGCTGTGTAGCTGAACTGGAGGGGCAAAGGGGTTTTGGACGTGTTTTTGTCTAGGGGTTTTTCATGGAGGTAGGACACTTTGGGACATCCAGGGTGTTAAGGCAGTACCTCTCGTCTAAAGAGTCTCATCTAAAGAGCTAAAATTGGATTATAAAGCACATAAAGGATGGAACCCACAGCACGTGGTAGAGCCTAAGAATGCACATAGATTAAATAAACAGATACCATCACGTAGCTTTATCAACTAATATGAAAGGAGCTTGATGTATCTGCGACCTTAGGCAGCTGTGACATCCGTGCAAGAAGCAGAGGAAAACACAATGGGAATGGTTGGACTCGATGATCTGGTGCGTCTCTTCCAACCTGGTGATTCTACGATTCTCTTTGATAGAACTGGTGCATCATCTCCTTAAAATCTTTAGTGCCCCCTTATGAAAGTGCCACCCATGGTGATAAGTCATGTTCACTCCCAACCTCTGTAGCTTAATCCCATCTCAAAAAACCAACCCAACATGGAGCAAAGCTTCTCGAAGACACTCAATATGTTTTGTTGATAGGTCTCCATGCTCCCATTTGATAGATGGCAATGACAGATCAGAACCTCCCTAGAAGCCATGATGAATAGAAAGAGGCCAGAAGAGCCCTAGCCAGACCCTAGATCCAGCACAAAGCACTCACCGCGCTCTCGATGCTCCTGGCCGTCTCCCCAAAGAGCTCTGACTTGGGGTCAGCCATCTCAGGCGTGTAGAACAGCTCCTGGCCTTCCACCTCCTCCAAGATGAGGACTCCTTGGAAGACTTTGGTAGCTACGGGAGGGAGGGCAAACAAGACAAACGCTTTTAGTCGGCTTGCGGGGAGGGGACAGGCGTGTGGCTGACAGCGTTCGAGTCCCTGGGGGGGAAAGGGTGATGGGAGTGTGCGGGTAGTGCCAGTGTTGGGGTTAGTCGGGATGGGTCTGGGGGAGCGCCATGGAGGATTAGTATCAAGAGGGTGCTGGAGCAGATGGCAAAGACCAGGCTGGAGATGGCAGCTTTTACCATACGGTTTCCTCTGAGCTCCGGCCCGGATTGCAGCCCCCCTGCACCGGCTGAGTAACAAGAGAAAGACGTTAGCCAGAGCAGCACATAGTCAATACAGCAGGATCAGACATGCAAACGGGGCAGAGGAGGGTGAAACGTGGACCTTGGGCCAGGAGAAGACCTGTGCTGGGAAAGGGAAGCAGACACCTTGCTAAGCTAGAGGCTAGGGCCAGCCTTGCAAAACCAGGCTGAAACTGCACCAGGAACCCAAGGTGTGGCTCCTTTCCAGGGGAACAGAAGCAGCTACAGAGAGATCCTCGCTGTGGAAACCACAGAGGAGATTCTCAGCAGCTGTTCTGTCATGGGTTAAAAGGGGAATGGGATGTCCAGAGGGAAAGAGGATGTTCTGCTTGAAACCTCAAGGAAGGACAGTTAAGAAGAACCTCAGTGAGGAAACACCTGGGAGATGGCCACAGCGCAAAAATTAGAGTAACGAGGATGTACAGGCCAATGATCTGACTGAGCCCTGGGGGCTCTGCGTTTCCTCAACGTGGACAGGGTGAAGGACTGAGAGTGGGCAAGACAGACCCTGCCCAGGTCACAAGAGCAGCGGGCACCCCTGGGAACCACAGTGAGAGTCAAGAGAGCTCAGATGCCCCCAGAACACCAGAGACCCTGGGGTCACAGTCCAGGTCAGCCCAGCAACTTTTATAGCTGTCAATGTAGACAGATGGGAATCCAAACAATTCCATCCTTGTGCCAGTTGGGAGGTCTGGGCAAAAAGAACTGGTCAAAGTTTTAAGGCTGCAGCAGTCAAGGAAGAAAGTGGTTATCTAAGTGATGAAAACTGCAGTGCCCTGGGCTCACTGTGTGAAAAGCAGCACCTGCCCAAGCACTGGGACCTGGCAGGCTCCAAATGTCCCCATGAACCCCCTCTCAGGGATGCGCCAGCTCCAGGCTGGACACAGGGAGGCACACACCATTCTGCATTCCCCACCGGGCAGCTCTCAGCGGCATCTCTGCCCCTCCAGCTCCCCGCAGGAGCTCATTCAGAGTCCTGATCAGAGCCCAGCCCCGACAACAAACTCACCCGGACAGTTGCTGCCTTCAGCATCAGCAGCCGCAGTCTTGCCATCAGAGCAGCATCCCAGTGGGGTGTTGTAACACGTCGCCCTCTCGATGGCTGGGGTGGAAGTTACTTGGCTCTCCTCCACCTCCTCTTCCCCTGCAGGGCATTAAGATGGCATTCACCAGCAGGAGGTAGAGAATAGAATCACAGAAGGTTGGAAAAGACCTTAAGACCATCAAGCTCAACCCTTAACCTCACAGTGCCAAGTCCACCTCTAAACCACGTCCCCAAGCACCACAATTCCAGTTCCCTCAGCCCCTCCTCATAACACTTGTTCTCCAGATCCTTGACCAGCTTCGTTGCCCTTCTCTGGACACGCTCCAGCACCTCCATGTCTTTCGTGTAGGACCCAAAAGAGAGGATTCAAGCTCTGGTCTCACCAGCACCGAGAACAGCGGGACAATCCCTTCCCTACTCCTGCTGGCCACATCGTTTCTGATATAAAAGTAAAAACTAACCTCTGTATTACAAATTGAGGCTGAGACACAGCTCCAACTCTTCCCAAGAACGTTTAGATGAGACGCTTAGAGATGTTTAGCCCACAACCAAGCTAACAAACCCAAGCAGCACGCACTCACCGGCAGAGCCTGCCCCACTAGACTCCTGGTCTCCGCTGATGCCCAGCTCTTGGTCTCCACTGCCGTCTGCACTGCCCGATTCCGCGTAGGCAGGTTGGGTGGTGGCCTGGACCACCGGCGCGGTGGAGAGAGGGCGGATGGTGGTCTTATACACCCCGTGGGTCATCCAGGGCGTAGTGGCCGGTCTGGCAGTGGTGACGCGCCTTGTCGTAGGGCGAGCTCTTTCGGTAGGTTTGGTTTCCAACAGCAGGGAGCTGGTAGCCAACTTGGTGGGTTCCGGAGCCCGGGTGGTGAGCCACAGCGGCGGAGGAAGGATTAACTTGTCCACGGGCAGCGTGGGCAGCGGCGTGGGAGGTGATGTATGGCTGGTGTGAGTGATAGATTCTGAAAGGGACAGCAAGACGGGGTAGGTAAGGAGGAGAAGGTCTGGGAAAGGGTGGCTGTGGCACTGGGAAGTGCATTGCAAACCCTCAGGCGCAGCTGCTGTGCTGTGAAAAGTCACCACTGAGCAGTGAGGAAGAGCAGAGGGAGGCAACCAGACCCAGGCTCAGTGTCAAGTCCCAGAGCACCAGGAGCCGCAGGCACTCACCATGGCACTGCCCCGTGTGCTTCACCGTGATGACCTGACCCTGCCGGCAAGCGATGGTCTTCAGCTGGCACTGGTCCCCGTAAGTGACACCGTCAGAGCCACACACCTGGGAGGCAGAGGGGAAACGGGAGCTGCACCTCTGCCCTCCTCCAAGCCTTGGGCACAATAAACCAGTCTCTAAACGCTGGGAGTGGAGGCTTTGCAGGGGTCGTGAGGTATGGAGGTGATGGGTCTGCACAGAGGGGTCTGAGGGTGGGTGTGGAAGCCCAGGAGCAGAGCAGCTCAGAGGTGCCAGATGGGGCACAGAGCACCCAGCGTTGCAGGGAGACACCTCCAGCTCCCATGTCACCCACCCTGCCACACTCACTGCAGAGAGTGACCAAACCTGCCTGCTCGCTTCTCGTGGTGGAGAAGAGACATCAGACTACCACGCTGCCCACAAAACCACAACATAGCCAAGCTCCTCTACGTCCCCCTATGCCGTTCAGCTCCCCCCAGCTGCCTCCCCTGCAAACCTTGGTCATGTTGGCCTCCGAGCAGAGTGGGGATGGACACTCGCAGTGGGCAAAGCCGTTGACTTCCACACATGAGGCTCCAAACTCACAGTTCATTTCCTCACAGGATTTTGGGGCTGATGGGTCTGGGGTAGGAAGGGAAGGGGGAAGAGATGACCAACAGAGCCTGCACCAACTGTACAGGCTACGCTGAATCAAAATCCCTCTCTCATCCCCGTGGGTCTCAGCATTTCCAGCAGTTCAGACCAGTAGAGAAGCCAAACTTCCACCAGAGAAACAGAGGGTGGGAGGGAGGCATTTATTTCACAAGCGTGTGTGTTGCCCTGCAGCAGTACCCAAGCACCCGTCTCTAGGTGCCCCACGCAACCCCTGTGGTACGTGTGCTCCTCACCTTTCTCACAGCCAGTCATGCCCATCTTGCTGCCATTGGGGCACTGGTTGCACTTCATACCAGTAATCCCGGTCTTGCAGGAGCACAGCCCAGTCATCTGCTCACAGTCATCGCGCACCGAGCCCACCGGGTCGCAGTTACAGGCTGGGCAAGAAGGGAAAAAAGAGATTGTTTTGCTGCTGGATTTGTGGAACTAGCAGGCTCGCTCAGGTTCCTGAAGCATCCAAGAGAAAAGTGAGAAGGGTCCAGGGAAAGACTACAAAGCTGGCTGCTACCCCAAACCAGCTAGAGGAGTCTGCCTCCCACCCACCACCATCTGTCCTACTGCTTAGATCCCAATCCTTGCGGGGCTGTCCTGTGCAAGGACTGGAATGGAACTCAGTGGTTCTGTGGGTCCCTTCCAACACGGGGCATCCTGTGATTCCATGACCTGCTCCACAGGCAGGGACACCAGGGCTCATTCATGCTGAGCTCAAGCAGCGCTGCAGAAGACCTGGCCAGGAAGCAAGTCCATGAAAGGAGACACCCCATCTCCAAGTTGAGCTGCACCACAGTGGAGCAACAGCACCAGCACAGTGCTTCAGGCCACCCTGTCTCTCTTGCTTGGAGCATGTCACCAAGCTCTGCAAAAGCAGCTGCTAGAGATGATTTTCAACAGGACCAACAGCAGAGCTCGTGGTCTGAAATAGCAGGATCCCCAGCGTGCTTGAGCTCCACAGAGCTGCATGGGATAAGGAGCACCAACCCAGCCCTGCCCACACTCACGCGTGCAGCCGCTCTTGCTGTCGGTGACGATGCCGCGGAAGTTCCAGAAGCCGGGCTCGCAGCGGTCACACTTCAAGCCCCCCACGCCTGGCTTGCAGGAGCACTGGCCCGTTGCGGGGTCACAGGCTCCTCCGTAGGAGCCGTAGGGGTTGCACTGGCAGGTGCCTGCGGGACAGAAAGCGAGTGTCAGGCTGGGACCCGGCCAAGGAGGAAAGGAGAGCCTGGAGGGACCAACTGCGGAGCCACCGAGCTGCTCATCCAGGGCAGGAACATGGTCTCCAGCTGGGCAGGAGGAGGTTTCACCAGCTGCTCCCAACGCTTCTCCTCTGTCCCAGCTACAAGGGGGAACTAAACCTTCAGGGATTAACCCGCTTGCTTTGCTGCCATCAAGAACTCCTCTCTCGTTAACATCAAAGAGGGAGGAAGCTATTAGAAGTGTATTATTAATTCATTAATTAGGAACATGATGGAGGGAAATGATCCAAAGATAGACAGAGCGACGCTCCCTTCATCCACAGGGAGCAGTAGAAAGGGGACATAGGGCAGAGCTGGAGAGAAGGAGAGAGCTCAGGAGCAGCTAGTAGGGTGCACACGTATATCCCAGAGGTAGAGAAATGGGATGTCCAGAAGGGTCAGCGATGGATAAATCTGCCCTCGGGGCTTCAAGCTTCTGGTTAAGTGGTCAGTACCTCCTGATGTATGTTTGCTGCCAGGACAGGGGCACGGGAAGGGCAGAAACTGGTGGGAGCCTGAATCCCAGTCAGTTAGGCAGCTGGGTTTCCCTAGCAGGCAGCCACAGCCTCGGCGGCTAAGAGTTTGCTAATGCCTTTCAAAAGGTGCCCTCTGCTTGAGTGCTGGCTTCAATAATTATTTAGTAAATATTAACAAAACATCTGCTAGCTCAGCTTCCTCCACAGGGCAGTCACTGGGCCCAGGGCATCATGGAGAAGGTCCCTAGGTGAACCCAAAAGCTCTGTTCCACCTCAGCCTGCACGGCAAGAACACAAGCAACAGTTTTGTCGCTCAGCCTAGTTAAGCCTCTAGCAACGGGTGGAAGGCACAGAGGGTCTGGCCCTAGAGGAACCTTTCGTGGTGGCCAGCATGAACTCAGCATCAGACAAGTTCTAAGCCACCACCCTGTCTTCATGCATTTCCGAGGAACTTAGACCTGAAAGTTGACTGGGGGCTTTTGAAAGGAGAAGAGGATCACTAGTAGATACAGAAGGCAAAACATGTGTGCACGTCTCCATGTGTGCGTGCTGAGAGCCTGGAGCTGGGGATAAACAGAAGTATTTGAGCCTAGGAGGTCACTAGCCACCTAAAAAATGGGGCAGATCCGCCTTCCTTCATTTCCCCTGGAATGGGACTCCAAGTCTCCCCTCCACACGATCTCTCCTGCCTTCCTTGCAGGTCCTCCATGCCCCCCCTAGATGGGAACACAACGTTCACTCACTTGGGCATCCGGCTGCGCCCACTCCGAGTGCCAAGGTCATGTTGTCTGGGCAGCACCCGTAGATGGTCTGGCTGCAGTGCACGACCAGGAGAGGTGGTGGTGTTGTGGCAAGGACTGCAGAGGAAGGCAGAGAGCTAGAGGTTATTTTTGGCAGGCAGGTTGCTCCAGGACAGCATTGCCAACCCATGGATCAAACAGCATTCCTGCAAAACCACACGGTCCCTGGGAACTGGCAATGAGGTGAGGTCCTACCCTTGGCCAGGGAAAGCAGAAGGTACGGAACAGGAGTGATGCAGCAGGGATCAGCATGGACATTGTCCTTAGGGAGCACTTCCTTGCTTAGCCCCAGGGAAAGGGACATCAGGCTGGGGACCAGCGCACCCAGTTTGGGCCAGTCTGGAGGGCTGGCTGCCTCCGAGGGACTCACCGCGGCAGGCTCCTTGGCTAGTGACATAGAGATCCTGGCGCTTTTCACACCGTGTCTTCTTCAACTCGCACTCGTTGGTGTAGGTCACACCATCAGAGCCACACACCTGCCAGGACAGGGAGGGAGGCTGCTCAGCGCAGCCCCAGGCACAGGAAGGCAGGTTCCCTACCCATGGGACGCTCTCTCCTGCCCGGGAAGCATGCGGGAAGGCCACCAGGGAGAAGAGAGGGTGGAGAGCGAGGACGGCAGCAGGCAGCCCAGAACTGCTCAGCGTGCTTACCGGGTTGCGTGGCACGGCCAGGCAGGTGAAGTCACACACGCAGCGATCGTCCTCGGCATCCTCGTCCCACCAGCCCCCGTACTGCCGGCACCGGTCCTGCTCACACTCGCTACCGTCGCCGGAGCCTGAACCGCCTGAGCCGCACTCTGGAGCGAAGGAGCATCGTGCTGAGAAAAGGGCTCACACCCAGCGGGGCAGAGAAAGGGGAAGCAAAGGGGATGGGGCTGAAGCCATTTCTGTGACACGAGGCTGCACCCCAGACAGGGGAAGCAGCCCAGAGCTGCACATGCCCATGCAGATCACTGCAGCTTTAACCTCTGCAGCACGGACACCCCGAAAATCCTGGGCCCACACAGATTAGGGTTTTACCTGCACCCTGCAGGTGTTCAAAGCCAGGCTGGACGAGATTATGAGCAACCTGATCCAGTGGGAGGTGTCCCAGGGAGCTGAGAACTGGATGGGCTTTGAGATCCCTTCCAACGCAAGCCATTCTATGATTCTACGACCTCAGAGAAGCTCCCTTGTAGAAAGCAGATTCTCCCTCCACTGCCAGAAGGTTGCACAAAACCCACATAATGAAAATCTCAAAGGGATGTTTTAGCAGGAAGCCTCCCTACAGCATCACCTCAGGAGCAAAAGCAAGGACCCAGCACCCTGTGGGCTACCTGGAGGTCAGAGAGCTGATAGCCACGCACAGGAGGAAGGGCTACCACTCGACTCAGTTCTCTGCTTTGATCTGACTCCTTCCCCCCCTTCTCCTGCCCTCCCAAACACAGTGCAGGGAGATTGCTGCTGCTACTGGAGTGATGGAAACCAGTTCAGAGGAAGGGATGGGGTTTGGGTTTAGTTTGAAGTTCAGTTAGACGGATATTCTTAATGTATAAAGCCTGTCCCGAACCTGGCTGCCTCTCCACACGATGCTCAGAGCTCCAGCGGTAAGAGAGAGATGTTGCTGATTTCAAAGGCTTCTTAAAGGGGAAGGGGGGGAAGGAAGAGCTGGTCCTTCTTATTGAGTGATCAAAGGCCAGGATTTGGCATTACACACAGAATTATTTAAGATCCTTTCCCAGAGGGACATCAACCTGAAACTCCCCCAGGAGAGCCGCGATCAAACACCGCGTTACGTCTTCCCATCTCCCTAAGCTCTGCCACAGCACTGAAGTCTTTTCCAGCTAGACTACATGTGCAATGAGCCAGGGAAGCTCAGCTCGATGGGTCAGCACATCAGAGCAGTGAGGTTTATGTGCCTCCTGCACTTGGATTCAGCCAGTGTTAACCCACAGCTTTCCTCTTCCAGTAGGAAAACTCAGCATGTAGCTTGGCCAAGCAAGTTTTAGCCAACCCCACAACCTTCCCTTCAGTACTGAGTCTACAGTGGCCACAGGGCAGAGGGAAGCAAAGTCCAGCCAGGCTCCTTGGGCTGGGAATGGCTCCATTTCCCCTGGCTGAGTGTGAAATTCAAGCAGTGACCATCTCCTTGCCTGTCCAATGACGTGACATCATCTCTCATTACTGCTGGATACAGAAAAACGAAGGGGAAAGAGAGCAGCAGACAAGGTGCTGGGTGATGGTGCCCAGCTGGCCAGGATCATAGAATCATAGAATGGTAGAACAGCCAGGTTGGAAGAGACCCACCGGATCATCAAGTCCAACCATTCCCACCACTCTCTAACCCATTTACCTCAGCACCTCATCCACCCATGCCTGAAACACCTCCAGGGAAGGTGAATCAACTGCCTCCCTGGGCAGCCTGTTCCAGTGGATGGAAGGAGAGTGGTGCTGACACAAGACCTGCTGCAATGGGGATGTGGGGAAGTCGCAGGACACCACATCCCAGTTCCACACCGCAGGGCTCACGTGGCAGAGCAGCCTCGGTCCTTCCTCACCCTTCCTCCCACCTTTCGCACCCACAGAGCTGAAGGAACAGCATCAACCTACCATCCTCGCACGGCCCCATCCTGGCAACCTCAATGTTCTTCTTCTGCTGGCAGGAGGCCACCTGCAGCTCGCACTGGTTGTCGTAGGTGACGCCATCGCTCCCGCAGACCTGAGCGAAGGGCTGCTTCTCGCAGCGCGGGCACACGCACTGCCCACCCACGCACTTGCTGCCGAAGGAGCACACGGTGCTGCCGCAGGACTCTGTGGGGCGAGAATGAGGAACCACAGTGAGGAATCGCAGGGACCTCGGGAGACAACCAACCAGCATCACAGAGTTGGGGAGCGCTAAAGCCATGCTAGCAGAGGCAAGGAGAGAAATTCTTCTCTTGAGTGCTTTGTTATGGATCATTTAAACCATGCAAAGAGTCTACAATGGACAGGTGAGGAGGCCACAAGGAGGATCCGAGGGCTGGAGCACCTCCCAGCTGAGGAGAGGCTGAGAGAGTTGGGGTTGTTCATCCTGGAGAAGGCTTTGCAGAGACCTTAGAGCAGCTTCCAGTGCTGGAAGGGGCTCCAGGAAAGCTGGGGACAGATTTTTTAGCAAGGCCTGCTGAGACAGCATAACGAGTAATGGTTTTAAACCAAGGGAGGGGAGATTTAGACTGGATATAAGGGAGAAATGTTTATACTGAGAGTGGTGAAACTCTGGTCCAGGTTGCCCAGGGAGGCAGTGGAGGCCCCATCCATGGAAGCATTCGAGGCCAGGTTGGACGGGGCTCTGAGCAACCTGATTAGAGCTAAAGATGTCCCTGCTCCTGCAGAGAGGTTGGACTGGATGACGTTCACGGTCCCTCCCAACCCAAAGCATTCTATGAATCTATGATTTCTGATTCCCATCAGCACTCACACATGCTGAGTGGGTAAGAAACCCCATTTACTCTCACGGTGCATCCTGACTTCAGCCTCCTGCTGCTCGCTCTGCCCGTGGAGCATCGAGAGCCATCTGTCACCCTGGGTCATCCTTCCCTCCCAGATTCAGAGAGGATCCACACGCACAGCTCAGCCTTGAGAACACAGACCCAGCTGCACAGGTTTCATCAGGCTCAAAGCCATTGCTTTTAGCGAAGTAGCATTTGTCCTAATGAAGAACTTAGGCACGGCTTTTAATTCATTAAGAAATCAGCCCAGACGGCTGCCTGTGCTGGGGAGTGGGGAGGAAACACAAGAGCAAAGAGGAATCAACCCCAGGGGATGGGGGGAAGGGAAAGCTACTAAGATGAACTGTGTGACCAAAGGGACCCTCAAGGCCTTCCATTCCACTGGTAGCTATTAACCTATTCTTAGCCAAATTTCTTCGACTGGCTCAACAGGCATTAGNTAGCCAACCCCACAACCTTCCCTTCAGTACTGAGTCTACAGTGGCCACAGGGCAGAGGGAAGCAAAGTCCAGCCAGGCTCCTTGGGCTGGGAATGGCTCCATTTCCCCTGGCTGAGTGTGAAATTCAAGCAGTGACCATCTCCTTGCCTGTCCAAGGACGTGGCATCATCTCTCATTACTGCTGGATACAGAAAAACAAAGGGGAAAGGGAGCAGCAGGCAAGGTGCTGGGTGATGGTGCCCAGCTGGCCAGGATCATAGAATCATAGAATCATAGAACAACCAGGTTGGAAGAGACCCACCGGATCATCAAGTCCAACCATTCCCACCACTCTCTAACCCATTTACCTCAGCACCTCATCCACCCATGCCTGAAACACCTCCAGGGAAGGTGAATCAACTGCCTCCCTGGGCAGCCTGTTCCAGTGGATGGAAGGAGAGTGGTGCTGACACAAGACCTGCTGCAATGGGGATGTGGGGAAGTCGCAGGACACCACATCCCAGCTCCACACCGCAGGGCTCACGTGGCAGAGCAGCCTCGGTCCTTCCTCACCCTTCCTCCCACCTTTCGCACCCACAGAGCTGAAGGAACAGCATCAACCTACCATCCTCGCACGGCCCCATCCTGGCAACCTCAATGTTCTTCTTCTGCTGGCAGGAGGCCACCTGCAGCTCGCACTGGTTGTCGTAGGTGACGCCATCGCTCCCGCAGACCTGAGCGAAGGGCTGCTTCTCGCAGCGCGGGCACACGCACTGCCCACCCACGCACTTGCTGCCGAAGGAGCACACGGTGCTGCCGCAGGACTCTGTGGGGCGAGAATGAGGAACCACAGTGAGGAATCGCAGGGACCTCGGGAGCCAACCAACCAGCATCACAGAGTTGGGGAGCGCTAAAGCCATGCTAGCAGAGGCAAGGAGAGAAATTCTTCTCTTGAGTGCTTTGTTATGGATCATTTAAACCATGCAAAGAGTCTACAATGGACAGGTGAGGAGGCCACAAGGAGGATCCGAGGGCTGGAGCACCTCCCAGCTGAGGAGAGGCTGAGAGAGTTGGGGTTGTTCATCCTGGAGAAGGCTTTGCAGAGACCTTAGAGCAGCTTCCAGTGCTGGAAGGGGCTCCAGGAAAGCTGGGGACAGATTTTTTAGCAAGGCCTGCTGAGACAGCATAACGAGTAATGGTTTTAAACCAAGGGAGGGGAGATTTAGACTGGATATAAGGGAGAAATGTTTATACTGAGAGTGGTGAAACTCTGGCCCAGGTTGCCCAGGGAGGCAGTGGAGGCCCCATCCATGGAAGCATTCGAGGCCAGGTTGGACGGGGCTCTGAGCAACCTGATTAGAGCTAAAGATGTCCCTGCTCCTGCAGAGAGGTTGGACTGGATGACGTTCACGGTCCCTCCCAACCCAAAGCATTCTATGAATCTATGATTTCTGATTCCCATCAGCACTCACACATGCTGAGTGGGTAAGAAACCCCATTTACTCTCACGGTGCATCCTGACTTCAGCCTCCTGCTGCTCGCTCTGCCCGTGGAGCATCGAGAGCCATCTGTCACCCTGGGTCATCCTTCCCTCCCAGATTCAGAGAGGATCCACACGCACAGCTCAGCCTTGAGAACACAGACCCAGCTGCACAGGTTTCATCAGGCTCAAAGCCATTGCTTTTAGCGAAGTAGCATTTGTCCTAATGAAGAACTTAGGCACGGCTTTTAATTCATTAAGAAATCAGCCCAGACGGCTGCCTGTGCTGGGGAGTGGGGAGGAAACACAAGAGCAAAGAGGAATCAACCCCAGGGGATGGGGGGAAGGGAAAGCTACTAAGATGAACTGTGTGACCAAAGGGACCCTCAAGGCCTTCCATTCCACTGGTAGCTATTAACCTATTCTTAGCCAAATTTCTTCGACTGGCTCAACAGGCATTAGGCCGATTTCTTTGCTTGGCTCAGAAGAGTAAAAGTTGGAAGGGACCTTAAAGATCATCCAGTTCCAACCCCCTTGCCATGGGCAGGGACACCTCCCACTAGATGAGGGCCCCCTATAATGCATAGCTGGAGATAATAAGGTGTTTGAGAGACTCGAGATGACCAATTCTTATGAAGCTGAGAGGGAAGAACACGCCAGACAAGGGGAAAAGCTGAACTGCAGGCTGCTGGGCATCCCTAGACAAGCCTTCTGGAGCTGTAATGCTCTTATGAAGTCCTCAAACCAACTAATAAAGGCAGCAAGAGGAGCTCTAGGGAGACTCCACACATCCCCACCCTGGGGCTTCTCTGCTGCAAATGCTACCAGTGACTGGTGAGCCTGGATGGGCACAGTTGGGCACCTCAGCGGGGACTGAGCGGCCAGTGGCACCGAGCATCCGCTCTCTGAAATGCCACCAGCAGGAGAGAGACGAGGGAAGAAAGGGACCTTGCCAGACTCACTGCAGTCTCCTTGGGCAGCCACCAAAATGTTTGTCTGCTGCGTGCACGCCCGGACGTGGAGCTCGCACTCGCTGCCGTAGGTGTTGCCATCTGTGCCGCACACGGGCTGAGAGGAGGGGACGCACTCGGTGGGGCACACGCACCTTCCCGTCTCCGCCTCGCAGATGGCCCCAAATTGGCACTTGCCGCACCGGTCTGCGCGGAAAAAGAACAAACCCAGCAGGTTAAAATAACAGGGCAGGCAGACATCGCTGCCTAATGAAGTGCCAGAGCAGAAATAAACCCCCTTCTGTGACCTCCTCCCCCAAGGCTGAGCCCCTGCAGATGCTGGCAGCTTCGCAGAAGCCCCAGGGCACAGCACGAGGAAGGATTGAGGTGGCAGGAGGAGGGGGAGTCAGGCTGGGAGGCAGAAAGGCTGTAACTACTCGTAAAAGCTGTCAGGGCCAGGAGTAACCGTGATGAAATGTCACCGGAGCCGTACGCCGTTAAAGCTAAACAGGAGGTGGGAGAGAGCACGGGGCTGAATGCAATTACGAGGAGCGATAAATCAGCCCCAGCAGCATCCCAGGCAGCAAGTGGTCGGTGTCCTAGGGGAGAGAGGCAGGATTCCCACGCGGCAGGTCAGCAAGGGAGGAGGACGCTGACATCTCCTAGTTTATCAGGGTGACAGCAGTGCTGGATACACGTATAATATAGCACTGACCCGGAGCACCCAGCCTCCTCGCCCGCTGGGATCCTCGCCCTGCCTCTGCAAACACACGCACAGCGCACACGCGCGAGCTTGGGCCAGAGGAGACGTTTCTCTTGGTAATAACTCACTTGCCAAGGAGCTATCGCTCACAGCAGGAGACACCGCACTTCAGCCAGCACATCTCCTGACTCCTTGGTATTTAGTGATTCCCAGCCTCGTTTTCTCCTTCAGACAAATCCCCCTCTTCCCTCCTCGCCGTTCAATTCATGAGGATTTTGGCTCAAAGATGAGGGGTTTCTTATTTTTCTTTCACGTGGCAGCTGCTGCCTTTGTGTGGGGGAGGGAAAGATGCAGCAACCCCCTGCTTGCTCTGCGCAGGCTGTTGGCTGAGAGGTTTCTACCTAGAGCACAAAGCTCTGCAGGTCGGGAGAAGGCAGGTTGTGTGCAGACGAGGGCAGATCCTTCCTACAGGGCACTCAATTCACGTGCATGACATCCAAAGTATTTGCATCCTTCACTTTTTCCCCTCTAACTATGTGGGGTTGGTACCGGCTTTTCCTTCTGACCAGAATCCCTCAGCCCTCAGCTACGCTGCAGCAGGGACGCTCTGCAGGTTGGAGGGGGTCTTTCTTTCCTAAAGGAAGGTTCATCTTTTCCTCTGCTGTCTCAAAGCCCTTACAGCTCAGGACCACGTTTCCCAAGCAGGGGTGCACAGTGCAGCTCAGTGAAGAAACGACTGTAAGGGATCAAGCCCAGCTTGGACAGGGACGTTGCTGCGCACATGGATGGGGAAACAGGCACCAGCTTCTGCTACCAGCAGATTAGGGGCAGAAAGACCTTATTTGGATAAAACCACAATGAACCTGGCCTTGAGTGAACATCCCAGCAGATTTTATCCCAGGAGAGCCCAGCCAGCCCAGGCTGTACCTGTGTGCAAATATTGTCTGACTGGGAAAGCTGGGCTGGGACAAAGAGAGAGCTTCAAGATAGAACTGTGGGTGGGTTTGAGATAAAACATGCTACATGGCAGCAACTAAAGCAAAAATACAAGCCAAAAGCCCTCTCTGCCTGTGGCCAGGGTCACACTCGGGCTCAACACACTGCCTGCTCCCAGCAAATAAACCTGCGATTGCAAACCTGGGGCTGGCAAACCCAGGGATGGGGCCAGCAAACGCAGGGATGGGGCCAGCAGCACAAGAAGGAGGAACCCACAGAGATGGACTCTTACCGCAGGGCCCCTTGTGTTTCACTTTGATCTCTCTCTTGAGGACACAGGCCATGGAGTCGAGCTCGCAGGGGTTGCCGTAGGTGCGGTTGTCGGTGCCGCAGACGGGGTCGTAGCGGCCCTGGCACACCTGCTGGCACTCGCACACGGCCTCCTGGTTCTTCACCACGCACGTGGCCCCGAAGGTGCACTCCACGCTCAAGCACGGGCTGGGCGTGCCCAGGTCTGCAGAGGGGAAAGGAGAGAAAGGCACAAGGCTCAGTCTGCTGCTCTCCCTGCTCCCCCAGGGCACTGTGCACAGCAACACATGCCAGCATCCCCAGCCTCAGGCCCTCGTCTGCCTCCCCCAAGCTGTGACAAACGCTCAGAGCTTCTGACTTTGGCACCAGCCCAGCCCCTGCACCCTCCATGCCACCCGGCATGCCCGGCTCAGCATCTTCCGCATGCTTTGGCAGAGGTTAGGGATGGGAAGCAGGCACGAGATCTCCCTCCACACCATCCTGCCTTGTCTCCTCCATCCCGTCCCAGCTACATTCTGCCCCACGGAGCCAGCCAGAAGTGGGACCAGCCCCATGGATTTCCGCATCAAACCTCGATGCCTGGGTCTCCCCAGCAGCTCACAGCCAGCAGCAAGAAGCAGCATCATTTGCTGAGGAAGGACAACCCAGACTGCTTTCCTCAGGCAGCAGCGGTGCCACGAATCTGCCTGTGAAGTTGGATCTGAATCAGCAGCTCTGTGGCAGAGGGCAGGAGGCAGCAGAAAGCCCTCCCCAGCGTGGCTCTGGGTGCCTCCAGGACACCACCACGCAGTACCTGGCACCGCCTGCTGAACCCTCAGTAGCCAGAAAGCTCACGGGAGGATAGTTTCCTTCACCGAGGTCTCGCATCCTCAGAATCACACTGTCTCCTGAACAGCTCATCTTATTACCCGCTGCGGCAATACCCAGGATGACCTGGCTGGAGAGGACACCTGCATTTGGCTTCACCACACAGCCTCTCTCCTCTCCCCAGCTCTTGCAAGCTGCTGTCTGAAAGGTCAGGATGGAGAGACCTGGAGTCCTTGCTTCGTCCCAGTCCTGGGGCATCTGGCTCCAGACGCAGAGCCCCGAGGCTCCCTGAGGATGGGCGATGCCCCGCAGCATGGGGCCCTCTGCTCACAAACTGAAGCTGCTTAATCAAAGTCAGAGCAGATTGCACCCTCCCTGCAAGATGCCCGGCAGAGACGAGTTGAGCAGCCAGCCCTGATGGTGATAGCAAAGAGAAAAGGCTGTGTCCGACTCTCGTACAGCTCTGCAGCCCTTCCCTGTGGTTCCACATGGTTCCCAACCTGCTTGCTGAAGGCAGGAGTGTCCCTCCAGGAATCATGGAAAGGTTTGGGTTGGAAGGGACCTTAAAGATCAGCCAGTTCCACCCCTGCCATGGGCAGGGACACCTCTCACTGCATCAGGGGCTCCAAGCCCCATCCAAACTGGCCTTGAACCCCTCCAGGGATGGGGCAGCCATGACTTCTCTCAGCAACCTCCTAACCCCTCCACCACCCAGAAGCCAAGCCAGGCGGCTAAAAGGCAGGACTGGATGTGGTGAGAGACCCAGCACTGCCCACTCACCCACTTCTTGCAACTCGAGATAAAAGCGCTGAGGACCTGGGGCAAGGAAAGGACACAGATTTGATCCGTGCTGAACAGTGACAAGGACACACAACGGAAGGGAAGTGGGGAACAGACAATGCGGCTCAGACGAGATGGATGCAACAGTCAGACAGTGCAGCCCCACCAACACCAAACAGCGAGGTAGGCACAAAGTCGGAATGTGGTGGGGAAGATAAAGCCCTCCAGAGCCTGCTGGTGTGGCACAGGGCACGGTGTCCCTCTTTCTCCCCTTCTAGGACCACGGTGGCACGTCTGCAGAGCAAGAGCAAGGCTTGAGCCCTCAGAAGTCCGACCACATGCTGTCAGCCAGTGAGAACACGGCCCGTAGCGTGGGCACAACCAAGCCTGAATTATGGATTTGGCTCTTTAGAAGCACCTACCGAGTCAAAACTTAGCGCTGAGGACCTGCAAATGAACGGGGAAGAGGGGAATAGTTCAGGTACACGGTCACTACTTCAAACCAGCCTTTTCAACCGTGTCCCCAACTTCTCTACAGCTGAAGAGTCGGTGAGCAGTTCCCAGGAACTGCTTTGTGCTGTGCTTGGCCTTGGGATGATGCTCATCCCTTCTCGTGTTTCAGTTTTTTAAAGCAGAATCTGAACCGTAATCACGTCCCCTAAACACAGAAGCACACACCTGCATGGAGAAAACACCTCCGCTGGACACAACTAGGCAGCGAGGATGCAATGAGCTAGGTGTGAAAAAAATACATTCGTTCATTTGAGATCCAGATTCACACCCTTGTCTCGGGGAAGAAGCGAGCAGCGAGAGCGCAGGGAAGTGCCTGACCTGCTGGAGAGCCCTGCCCTGACGTTTCTCACCCTTCTTAAGGAAGCAAATCTGCAAAGATGAAGCACATCAAGTTCCTCCACAGCCTGAACTTCACCCTGTGAAATTTCCCACACAGCCCAGGGCACCTGCAGACGTCAGCGGGAGCTTTGGCACCGATTTTGATGTGAGCGAGTACAATGAGGACCTTCAACTGTGCTTTAATCAAGACCTGCTTTGATTCCTGGCCCTTCTCCATCTTGTAGGCAGGGCAACTGAGTCCCAGAGCAAAAATACTCATTCTGCACCCTGGTTCACGCAAAGGCGAGATCCCTCCTCACCTGCTGCCAAGCTCTGCAGAAAGCTCACCCAGTCCTGAGGAAACTGAGCTCTCCTGGAGGGTTATGGGGCAGAGGCTTTGAATCACAGAATGGTTCAGATTGTAAGGGAACCTAAAGCTCATCCAGTTCCACCCCCTCTTCCCTAGGCAGGGACATCTCCCACTGGATCAGGTTGCTCCAAAGCTGCTTTCTAACCCATCACGCCCCATCGATCTCTGCCCATGACACCCAGCGGGCTCCAGCACCAGCTGCACAGGAGTATTCTTAGAGAAGAACCACATCCGAGTACAGACGTTTCTTCAGGGCTTCCGAAAGGCCCACGGCGCTTTGCTGGACGCTGGGAAGGGGGAGCCGCAGATCTCTGCAGAACCCCTGCCCGTTGCACTGGCACAGACAAGCATGACACACGCTACGGACAGCAAAGGGACAAGCATCACAGTCCTAGGCAGGCAGAAGTCTCCGGGAAAAAGGATGTGGGGAAGAAAAGGGGGTTAGTCGGGGGGCAAAAGGAGAGGTAAGATCAACCGGGAGCAGTCCAGACTGATGTATCAGCCAAAGAGGGGTTTGCTAAGGATTCGGGGCTCACAGCACCCACCTCTGCTCCCACTCTCATTTGCCTCGAAGGGTCAAGCCACAGCAAGCACCAGACAAACCCCCACTGCACTGCAAGGCATTTCCATTCCAGCAGCAAGTGCCTGGGGCAAGGGATAGGAGCAAACCCAGGGCCATCTCTCCATCCCAAGGGCTCTCAAGCAAAACTAGAGAGAAGGGGAGCAGTGAGAAGAGGCCAGGACTCTCCCTGGCTACGGAGAAGGGGGGGACAAGCCGACCTCCTAGCAGAGATGTCCGGGTAGGGAGCAGAAGGGTGCTGCGAGGACAAAATTCCTTCCTCCAAACAGGCAACACTGTAAAACATAAGACACAGACCAAAAAGGAAAGAGAGAGAGCAGAAAGGGAAAGAGAGCAGGGCAGAAGACAGCAGAGAGAGGAAAGGACAGATGCAACCTCAGACACCTTCCCTCCACCTCCTGTCCACACTGGTCTCATCCCATCCCTTTCTTCTCCATTGCTCTACCACGGCGTGAAAATAGAGAAGGATTAAAAACAAGGCCTGGACTGTTTTGTTTGGCTTTGCCTCCTTTGCCTCGACGCTGGAAAAATACAGCAGCAGAGCTCAGAGTTCATTAAACAGGTACCTGAGAGATTAAAACACTAGAACCATGCTAACAGCCTGCCTTTTTTTTTTTTTACTCCTCCTCCTCCCCAGCTCATCCATCTCCTGTATCCTCACAGCACAGAGGCCTTTACAGGGCAGCCTGGAGCTGTCATGTGGACTTCGAAACCTGAGGCTTTGGCAGACAGGGCCTCGGATTTGATTTATTACCCACAGATGACAGGCTGCTCCCACCCCACAAGGGTGTAGCTCCTGCAAGCAGATGTGCACAACTGCAATCCTCACCTGGAGGAAGAGAGGCTGGGGGAAAGCTAAAATAGAGTAAGAGGACAGAGGACCATATCCTGCTGTCCGCTAGCCTCGCTCCTCCGAACGCGGTGGAGGTGCTGAGCACGGGACAGCAGCGTAACCAGCATCACAAGTTCTCTGCTCGCCCTAGAGATCCAGGAAGCCTTAGCCTGACTCTAAAGGAGGTACAGGAAAGGGTTTGTAGAAAGCTCAGGACACCACAGCCTCGCCACTCAGCTGCAACAACCACCTCCTGGTCCCACTGCCCCACAGCTGCCTTCAGGAGCCCCGTGGAGACCAAAACCACCTTGCTCCATCCCCACCTACCCCTGCACCAAGCATCCTGGTTCACCAGGAGCAGCCCCGGGGGGTTCCCACCTCCAGCAAAGCTTCACAGCAGCAGAACAGGGCAGGAAAAAGAGCACCAGACTTGCTGGGTGCCACCCATCCCCACGACCCGGAGAGACGGAGGGCTGGAAAGTGCTTCTGTTTCCCTTCTGACAGGGAGAACTCGGGGAACTGATTCCTAATCAGTCAACCGCCAGAAACACACTGAAACGGAGGATTAAAAATAACAGTTGCGATTATATTTAGAGAGTGTGATTCTGGGAGCCTGACAGTTTGCAAGCAGCTGGGCTTGGCAGCTTTCAAAGCCCACTGCAGGAGCACAAAGCCAACAAAACAGACCCACAATGCGGGGCTTGATTTCCAAGTATTTCAGAAGGTTTGATACAGCTGATATGGGCTTAAAATAATACGACTCAGTTCTAGATCTAGTAAAAACCAATTTGAATTGAAATGAACAGTCACCCAACTCATACAAATCAATCCACTGACCGCGTTCGACCCGAATTTTCTGTGTAATAGCTTTAAAATTGGATATTTCCCACATCCGAGGGAGCCAAAGCCCCATCCTATCACACATCCCTGCAAAAAGCATCCATTGGAAAGGTCAAAAGCTTCTCCCTGAGATGAGACAAAGACACGGTGAGACCTCCAGAGAGCAGGAGCGGCTGGGAAAAGTTCCTTACGGAGAGTACCTGGAGCTGAGAGAAGCAGGTAGGGATGGAAGGGCAGCATGGAAGGAGCTTGGGGACTGGCACTACCCTGGGAGGAGAAATGAATGGTGGGGGCTGCACGGGGATGAATGTGCGTTTGGCCATGGTGGTGGATGAGAGGAACCAGTTGGACATCACAGACACTTTGGTACCGTTTAAAGACAAATTATTCTTCTCTGCATTACCGAGACCATCAGACAGACACGAGACCAAGGAGGAACACATGCACACACGCAGACGAGGATCGCTGGAAGGAAAAAACAACTGGGAGGAACGGATATTCCGGGCTTATTGGCTGCAAGTCTGAAGGGAGCCTGTGGCTTGCTCGGAGGGCAGGCACCCAGTCACAACTCACCTGCAGCTTTCCAGGACCGTTGCCTGCATGGAAGGGACTGGGCTTAAATAGGCTGCTGGGGCTGGGAAGTGAGAGGTGTGGGAGCACCAGCGTCCCTGCAGGTGACCAGCCCGGCCGCACCGGTGCTTACCGCAAGGTCCGCTGTGCTTTACTGGGATGGCAGCTTTCTGGTGGCACTCGGCCTTCCGACGCTCGCAGTCGTTGCTGTAGGTGCGGCTGTCGTGGCCGCAGACGGGTCGGTAGGCACCATCGCAGGTGATGCGGTCGCAGGAGCAGCGAGCGGTGCCCCTGCGGTTCAGGCAGACAGCGTTGAACTTGCACTCCTCCTTGCATTTGTCTGGGAGGAGAGAGGACAACGCCGCTCACGTTCACCCCACGGACACGAGAAGGGGGCACGTTCTCGCTGCCAAGCATGCTGAGAGCGGCGGGAAGGCCAGGAACCCAAAGGCTCCTGCTCCCAAGGAGACAGAGAGGTACTTACCCTGATGCTGGCACTGCCCTGAACGCACCTTCTGGATCTCCAGTCCTCGGATGGCCCCCGAGCGCCCCATCACACACTCGTTGTCGTAAGTCACCCCGTCATCGCCGCACACGAGCTCCCTCTTCGGGGGGCAGTTCTCGGGGCGGGAGAGCAGGTCTGCCCTTCGGGTGCGGGGGTTCACCCGGCAAACGCGATTCATGTCGTTGAGGACGCCTTTACACGGGTCTGCACACAGAGCCAGAGCAGATCGTGAGCCACGCTCGGGCCCTGCCCAGAGAGGTGCTGCCTCCTCCCAGCTGGCCCCGAGAACCCCAACAGCCCCTGCGGTGCTCAATGTGTGCTCATCTCTTCTTTGGGACTGGATGCCTGTAGGGCTCTGTACACCAAAGACTCATTTTTTACTGAGCTGCACACACTGAGGTCCGTGTCGTAATCCCCTCAGCTCAATCTCATTGATCGAAGACCCTTTTGGGTTACCTAACAGGTTGTCCATGAGGCTATCTACAGTCTATTATTGCCTAAAGGTAGCTGCCCATAAAGTTATTATTAACGTATTATTGGCTAAACAACTGCGCATGCTAAAAAAACAAGTTACACTAAAATTAACGATGTTGGTAATTTCCTCCTTTGGCTTTTCTCTCAGTAGGTATTTGTTCCCACCGAACCAGCTCCTGTTTATCAGAAGGTTTCAAGGTCTTGTCAAGAGTTGCTCGATATCAACAAGGCCCACAGCATCGAGTCCTTCGTCCCTGTAAAACGTCTCCACAGAGGACACGTGTCCATTCCAATGTGATCACTGGATGGGATGAACCTTTTTTCCCCATCCTGAGCTGCCTTCACTCCCCTCTATGCAAGGACAGGGCTCTCTGCCCCGACCCAGGTAGGCCTGGAGTCCAAGGAGTATTCACTAGACATTGTGAGATGCTTGCTGCTCCCACCCTGCTCTTCCCACTCCCCCTTCCTGTCTTCCCAAAGCACTGGAAGAGCCTCAAAGGTAGCCAGGACCACAGGCTACCTTGCCCCACCACCCAGATCTCCCTCATCCACACCACCTTCTCTGATAAGCTCACACTAACGTACCAAGGCCATGGGCAAAACAAGCCCGCTCTTCACTAATCCCTGCTCCAGCCCTGGTTTATTTTTCTCTTCCTTGTCAAGCATGGTACTTGGAGAGTGCAGATTCATTTTCTGCAATTGCACAAACACGATCAAATGCTTCCATTCCCTGACTGACCACAGGCCCAGGCTAACATGGGGAGGAAATAATATGGTACCTGGGTTCCCCAGCCTCTCACAAGCAAGGTGATCCTTTTTGGCCACCCCTACATCCCTTGGCCAGCGCAGGACGGGGTCACAGCTGAAGTCTTTTGCTTTCTGCATTCTAGCATGTGCAGTAATCACGGAAACGAAGCAGACGAAGGAGCTCCCGCAGGATCTATCCAATCTACCTCCCATTCCCCCTCCGGCAAGAGCTGCTTGTGCTCGCTGCTGCCCTGCAGTCGCTCTAGCAGACAGCGAGGGATGTGTTACCTCCTTGGAGGGCTCTACAAACCCCAACAAAATCACAAGAACATCTTGCGTGGCCTCAGGGAGCTGTGGGTAAATAAAGCTGCTGCCATGGGGCAGGGGTGAGGTGTAGTTGAGATGGGGACCACATCAGAGTGGCTGGGGACGAGGCAGATGCAGGGATGTATCTCAGGCACTGCACGATGAAGATATTAGAGAAGCGTTCTGCCCCCACTGCTCATCCCCAATTCCTCCCCTACCTTGCAGCACGTCCTCAAGCCTTGCAACACAACTAACAGAGTCCATCTTCAAGTATTCGCAGGTTCTACAGCCCAACTGCTCAACCCTGACTGCCTGAGTTTCTGCTGATGCCCAGCTGAAAATCAAGAGGGCCTCAAAGGAGCAGGGAGGCTCGAAGTCTCCTCTCTGCCCTAGAAACCAAGAGCACCCAGCATGACACCTCTTCTTCACCTCCCACTTGCTCCCATCTCGCTCTCCTTGGGACCGAGCAGCGAGAGCCCAATTTAAGCTCTTCCAGGTTTGCACTCCTGCCCAAACACTCTCTCGCACTCCTCCTCCCACTGACAAACACGGCTCTGGCACGTGTCCTGGCCGAGCTCACAGTTTTCCTAATGAATACAGTTGCTTTTAATTACAAGTATCCCCAGTCATCGTTAGTCAAAGAGGAAGCCAACCTCGGAGCGGCGGGGCTGTGTTTGCACTCTGGGATCTGTGCCTGTCGGGCTCCTTTAATTAGAAGGAGCTGCCTGCCCGCGAGCCCTGGGACGCCGGCAAGCAGCAGGCTCCTTGCCAACCAGCCGGGGGACTCCAGCCAGGGGAAGCGGCAGCAGGAAAAGGAGGTGGCGCAGATGTTGCAGCTGCTCTCTAGGTCAGTGGGGCCTGAGCAGTAACACCCACGGCCAAATGCCACAGGGAAAGCGCTGGCTTGGTCTGAATTTCAGACACCATCACCCACAGGCTGACCTTTTTCTGCTCAGCCTGTGGTTTGGAGCTGATGACAGCAGGCGTGCGGGCAAGTTTTTCTTCCCAAGCCTTGCAGTTTCATAGAATCACAGAATCACCATGTTGGAAGAGACCCACTGGATCATCAAGTCCAACCATTCCCATCAATCACTAACCCATGTCCCTCAGCATCTATTCCACCCATCCCTTAAATCCCTCCAGGGAAGGTGACTCAACCCCCTCCCTGGGCAGCCTCTGACAGTGCCCAGTGACCCTTTTTGTGAAAATTTTTTTCCTA
>WAAB01006319.1:20713-68153 GCA_013389865.1 Piaya cayana | reverse complement strand
GCGGTCTCACCAGTGCCGAGTCCAGAGGGAGAAGAACCTCCCTGGACTGCCCTCGATACCCCAGGTGCAGGAAGCATTTTTAAACCAAACCCCACCACAACTCACCACAGGCGCCATCAAACTTCTTGAAAACATTCTCCTGCTTGTCACATGCATGCTTGTTGAGGTCACACTCGCTGCGGTAGTCCCTGCCGTCGCTGCCGCACACCGTGTGCTCGGGAACGCCGCTGCAGGACGACGGGCAGACGCACTTGGCCGATTGGCCATCGGTGGAGCGGACACACGTGCTGCCAAAGCTACAGGTCACCTCTGCACAGGGATCCTTGGAGCCTGTGGGAGGCAGAATCATAGAACAGTTTGGGTTGGAAGGGACCTTAAAGCTCATCCAGTTTCACCCCTGCCATGGGCAGGGACACCTCCCACTGGATCAGGGGCTCCAAGCCCCATCCAACCTGGCTTTGAACCCCTCCAGGGATGGGGCAGCCACCACCCTCATCGTGAAGAAGAGAGGAGAGAGGAGAGGACACGGCACAGGGATGAGCACAGCAGCCTGTGCTCTCCCACTCACTCCTCTCCTGGGACAAACAAGCCCAACACACCACAATATCCACCTAGACAGCTCCAGTCCCTCCGCGTGCCCAGAATCGTACACGATGGCAACTCATGTCCTTACCTCATTTGTGGTCCCACAGCAGCACCCAACCCCGTGTCCGTGGAAGCAGGCAGGACTGTGAGGCTGCAGGATCAGCCCCGGTTCCACGACATACATGGAAGGGAGCTCACTCCCCACCTGGCACTTCAGACAGAGTCTCTGCTTTCTAAACCTCTCAGCCTCACTGCTGCGAGCTCCCTTCCCTGCACATGTTCTCCGAGAGCCTCCTGCTTCAGCAAATGAGCAAAACAAGGGTCCTTACAGCACCTCCTGCAACCCGTAATTAGAGGAAGAGCTCAAGGAGCAATTTCCTCCCTGACGGGGTAGGGCCAAAATTTATTTGCCGGCGTTTTTGCCTTTTTTTTTCCCCTGTATTTATCACTTTTTTTATGATTATTATTTTGAATAAATCACTCGGCACTCTCTCCCTTTTGACAAGAATCGCAGCAGGAGCTCCGGGTGCAGATTTATTGCGAGCCAGAGCGCCGCATGAGAGAAAGGTCAAGTTAATTTACTCTGAGAGGAGGAAACTGGGGTCTCATTTACGCAGCTCCTGGCTCACAGCTGGTGAACGCCAGCCTAAGGAAGGGCTTTCATCAGCCCACCCAGCCTGTGTTTATGCCTGATCTCTCCAACTTCTACCTGTGGCAGACTCCGGGGAGTCAGAGCTGCCTAAGACAGAGGGCTGGTCCCCACCACGCTGCTGCTCAGCCTTTGGACATCAATATTTCTGCTTATTAAACTCTGCTGCTCAAGGCAGAGCTGGGGATTCTCTCACATCCCTTCCCATCAGACCCGTTCCCCTGGATGACACGAGCTCAGGCTAAGTCTCCCTCGTCCTTGCACTCACCACACGGTCCCTTGCTGATGACTTTGATCCGTCTCTGCTGGTTGCACTGCGCCTTCTCCAGCTCACACTCGTTGCTGTAGGTGGAATAGTCGGAGCCGCAGACGGGAGCCACCACGACGGGGCAAGCCGTCTTCTTGCAGACGCAGGAGGCCTGGGAAGGGTCAGCGGAGCTCCTCTCGCACACCGCCCCGAACCCGCACAGCATCCCTCGACACACTGTGGGCACAGACAGAGACTGGTGAGCTACCTCTGCGAACGAGGAACAGGTCCAGGCACCCACCCACCCCTCTCCCGTCTCCCCTGGCAGAGCTGCTCACATCATGCATGCTCAGGGAGGAGCTGTAGCCCTCTAGGGCACCAGGACCGCAAAGGCCAGCAAGTGGAGGATGCTCTAAGCACAGCAAGGTCCTCTCCTGGCCTTGAGTGAGATGTTATCATCTTAGCACATCACCTCTTGCTGCCTACAAGGAACCAGGTGGCTGAGGTGGGTCTTTCTCCAGGGACACGTAGGCTACATTTAAGGTGTAGGGAAGCCAAGTTAACCATGCAACTTGAGGCCAATTCCTCCAGTCCCATCACTTGGGAGAAGAGACCAACACCCACCTCACTACAACCTCCTTGAGGCAGTTGTAGATAAGGTCTCCCCTCACACACGCTGCTTTATTCATTGCCAGTTTTGCAAAGCAGCAGAATCACGTGGCTGGTGTCTCTCTAAAGGAGATGCACGAACCTCTTTATCACATCCACTAATCACAGCAGCCAGCACAGACCAGTTCAGCATCTGAATTTCTAATGTGGGAGGAACGTAATTCTTGGATTGGAGGAAGGGGGATGACAGGTTATCTCCAGCCTTAGTGGTCTGCAGGCTGAGTGAGAGCAAGAGTTTGCAGAGCTCCCTGCCCAGCGGTGAATGCCAAGAGGCAGTGTTGGGGCTGTTGAGATGCAGAGGCAGGCGTCCATCTCGCCCCCGTCGTGCCACCCTGCACCTCCAGCTACCCCTGGGCACCCCTCACCGCCCCGCGCATGCCCCACACAGCCTACGTTAGAAAAGAGAGACTGACCTACATAATGAGAGGAAGAGAAATCATAAAAGGCAAAATAAAACGCTCGGCAGCGGCTCATTTACACTTCAATTCCCAGGCATTTGCCTTTGACTGCCTTGAGATTTTGAGCTCATATGAACAGCAACAATGCACCACTAAGAGACTAATATCATCAAATAAAAGAGAGCTCTCTTTCTCTCCTGCCCAATATCTAAAAGCAATTCATCATTTTTATGAAGTGCTCTGGATAGTCTCTCCTGCTCTTTCCGTTGCTGCTCTTTCTCTCTGCTTGTTGGTTTGGGTTTGGGTTTTTTTTTTAAAAATGCAGATGAGCTTGTTGAGCTCTGAGATTCAGAGGGTGCAGGGGAGGTGTGCGAGTGAGGAATGTGAAGCGCAGGACAAGCGGAGGTTCATCCTGTCCCTCCACCCCGAGGCACAGGCTGGTGGAGCAGAAGTGGAACTGCACAGTGCACAGCAGCTGCCAGTCAGAGAGAAGGCACAGAGCTGTCTAAGAAATCAGATCTAGGGAAGGGAAAAGAAAGGAGCTGCGTTCAGTTCTGGAGACCTCAGCACAGGAAGGACATGGATCTGTCGGAGCGAGTCCAGAGGAGGCCACGGAGATGATCCAAGGACTGGAGCACCTCCCTGAGAGAGCTAGAGCTGTTCAGCCCGGAGAAGAGAAGGCTCTGGGGAGACCTTAGAGCAGCTTCCAGTACTGGAAGGGGCTGCAGGAAAGGTGGGGAGGGGCTCTTCATCAGGGAGTGCAGGGACAGGATGACGAGGAATGGTTTTCAGCTGAAAGAGGGGAGATGGAGCTGAGATCTTAGGCAGAAATGTTTTCCTGTGAGGGTGGGGAAGCCCTGGAACAGGTTACCTAGGGAAGTTGTGGCTGCCCCATCCCTGGAGGGGTTCAAGGCCAGGTTGGATGGGGCTCGGGGCCCCTGATCAGTGGGAGGTGTCCCTGCCTATCACAGGGGGGTTGGAACTGGCTGATCTTTAAGGTCCCTTCCAACCCAACCCGTTCCATGATTCCGTGTCAGGGTGCAATGCCCAAACACCACACTTCGGTCCTTCCTGCAGACGAGAACCCAGTTTCACTGAGTTTCAGGAATCAGACCAAGAAGCAGACAAAGCGAGGAAGAAAAATGTTTCAAACCAGAAACAAATTGTGACAAGCAAATTGGTTGTTTAAGTTTCCTTCAGTTCTAATCATCCCCGGCGCTACTGGTGAACAAGCCTATTTGTTCACAGCAGGTGATCTTGAAAACTCACCCATCCAATATTGTGATGCGGTTGGATGATGCAAGCTCAGAACACCAACAAGAATAAAATCAAATGCCTTAATTCTCCTGCCAGACCCAGGAGAAGAAACAGGATTATTATGCCTGCTCAGATGACTCAACCCAACAAGCTCTGCAAAGGATGAAATTTAGAAGTAGCTTCCTTCTCCCCCAACATCTCTCTTTTCTCTCTCTAATTTTACCTGGGAGGATGCAAGACGCATAAGCATCACTGATGCAGAAGGAATAAAATTGGGAAATCAGAAGCAAAAAAGAAGCAGTTAGCAGCCCAATTCCAGCATAGTCAGCGCTGACTAAGCCTTCAGATCCCGTTCCCTGTGCAGAGGCGCTACGGATAGAAGCGCCTTGCTGGGTCTGGACAGAAGGTTTAGTAGAAGACAGGTATGGTGAGACTCAATGATCTCAAAGGTCTTTTCCAAACAAACAGTTCTATGATTCTAAGGCAGCAACAAGTAAGGCACAAAGTTCTCTTGTCCTAATACTGGTAAAATAAACTCTGGGCANTTAGTAGAAGACAGGTATGGTGAGACTCAATGATCTCAAAGGTCTTTTCCAAACAAACAGTTCTATAATTCTAAGGCAGCAACAAGTGAGGCACAAAGTTCTCGTCCTAATACTGATATGTGACAGCCCAAATAAACTCTGGGCGTCAGATAAAGTGTTCAGAAGTGCAAGAACCTCTCAAATTTGATTGCAGGCAGCGCTGATGAAAACCACACTATGAAAAGCACCTCACAAGAAAGGGGTTGAGGTCCACTCTCTATTCCCAGTGCTGCTGCTATTTCAGGGCATCAGGTCAAGATACGACAAAGGAACCAGAATCACAGGATCACAGAACAGAATCACCAGGTTGGAAGAGACCCACCAGTTCACTGAGTCCAACCATTCCATCAATCGCTAAACCATGTCCCTCAGCACCTTGTCCACCCACCCCTTAAATCCCTCTAGGGAAAGTGACTCAACCCCTTCCCTGGGCAGCCTCTGCCAGTGCCTAACGACCCTTTCTGTGAAGAATTTTTTCCTTATGCCAAGCCTGAACCTCCCCTGGCGTTCCCAAGCCTGAGACAGGAGCACAGAGACTGTGCTCACCAGCATGGCAAGGGAATTGTCCACCTGCTACTCCTCCATAGCTTGGAGAGACACCTCCATGGGGCAGACACTGGAAGGTGGTGGTGAACCACAGTCAGCAGAAAGAGCCTCTGCTTGGGACACTGGAGGCTGTTGTGCATGTTCCCGTCTCGCAGAGGGGAGGTGGGATCTCTCAGCGCTTGTTCAAGACTGTGCTTCAAAACCATGTTCAAAGCCCATGGCAAGGCTGTGCAGCAGGGTCAGAGAGCAGACTGGATCTAAAGCGAAGCACCGTGCTGGTTCAATCATCCTAGCGCTGCAGAGACGAGGCGCAGCGAGGCTTTTGGCAAACAATGAGAGCAGCGCTTGTCTGCAGCGGAAAAAATAGCTACAGCTAGGAGCTGACCTTTCCCAAACCTCCTGAGCCGTCGAAGATGAGGGAGAGAAATAGCTGAAGTGAGGTATCTATACAACACTCGAGCAAGCTGTAGAGACAAAAGAGAGGGCTTGGGCTCATTGTAACCGTGCTGAATACCAGCCAAGCCTCTCCGTGTCTCTTAGCAGCACCGGTGCAGAAATAGGATAATAAATAACAATAACAACAACAACAACAATAATAACAGCAATAATAAGTGCATTTGCTGGAGAAGAGCGGAAAAGCCAAAGGTGCTGCTGAAAATAATTCATGGCAACGCGTTTCCCACCACAACTGAGTCAGCATGACTCCACGGGCAGACAGCGCGGTCTCCTCTCCCTCAGCAGCACCAGGCTGAGCCTGTGAAAGCAAGAAAGGCTTTTAGAAGAGATCAAGGCTAAGGAAAAGAGCTGGCTGGGTTCAGAGCCTCAGCTCTGGCTCAGATATGGTCTGCTCTGAGGCTCTACCTTGCGTTGAAGGGATGTTCACAGCAAGGGGTGTTCACAACACACACTGGGTTGAGAGAGGGGATGCTTCCTCCTGAAAGGCAGAGGAGCAGCACCACCCAGGCAGAGCCACCGAATGACAGGAGGCACCTGCAGAAACACCTTCTCCAGTCCTTGTCTGGACTGATCAAGGAACCACAAAAAGGAAGAGGGGAAAGCAGAGAGATGACAAGCTGGAAGGAGCTCCTGGGATCGTATCTGGCAGCTGAAACTGGAGTGGGAAGAACGAGAGTCAAGGGTCACTGAGCAATTCTTACTGTGGTCCCTGAGCTGCTGGCATTCATCAGAACCGAGCTGCTCCCGCAGAAAGAACAACTACCCATTGCACCAGGTGTGATGACACCAGTTCAGATCCAACCCTTCCATCCCAACCATGACACTTCCTCAGGCAGCCCCTAATTAGCAGCAGGGAGGGAGCGGGATGCTTCATTACCGGGGAAGCCTGTGCCAAGGCTCCGCTCAGCGTTTCCCTGAGCAGGCTGGGTGGGCACAGGTGGCTGGTAGTCCACGAGTAGCTGCCAGGGCAGATGGCACCAGCTCCACCTCCTCGCATCCAACAGTGCCTGCAGATGCCCCACACGGCTGGAAGGACAGCTGAGAGCAGGATGGCTCCGCTGTGGCTGCAGGGAGAGCTGGGGTTACGGTGAGAACGGCTCCAAACCACAGAGGTTTTGCTCTACAGATGGATGCGAGAGCTGGTACGAGGCTGCAGGCAGCTCAGGAAAGCACTGCTGAAGGAGTAAATGCCCAAGAGAACGGGCAAAGAGAAGATGCTGCACCACACAGACACACATATCAGCCCACCCTGAGGTACTCTTGGACTGGAGGTGGCAAGACCATTCTACCAAGTGAGAGTCTGTGACAACACATGGATGCAAACAGCTCGCTCTGTGCCTCTGCAATTCTCTCTCCTCACCTCCCCACACCCAGAGGCTTGCACCGTGCCCTTCATCATCCCCCCCACATCCTAAAAAACACAGCAGGCCAGGCTTTAAGTTGTGTGCTACCCTCCCCAGCCTGGGCCTTCACTTCTCCCACAGCTCCAGGTCTGGCCACACCACCGTTTACGCCAAATGCTGCAGGCAGGGACGGTGCAGAGCACCTTCTGCTTCCAACTTCAGAGCTTCCAGCTTCAACTCCCCATCCACCTTAGTTCTCCCATTTACAAAAAAAGCGCGGATAATAATAATCACCAAGCCCCCAATGTCAGAGGGTAAATAGCTCAATGCAAGTAGCAGGAATTAATAACAAGCTCGCTTCGTCAAGTGCTTTGAGAACTTGAGGTGAAGAGCTCTATCTAACAAGCATTCACATTAAAATGTTTCTCGAGCTTAATAACAATAATCATAAATGTAATGTCAAAATTGCTCTTTTCCAAGAACAGAGAAGAAAAAAAACTGCTACCAGAGCTGCTTGCTGACTGCTTATTGCACCCTGCCAGCTCCTCAGCTTGCTTGCCCGCGTTCCCCAGCATCAGCCAGGAACCAAGAGGAGCAGTGGAGAGGGACTCGAGAAGCCTTCTCTCAGTAGGAATTCTGCCAAGGGAGGAGGAGAAGGAAGAGGAGGAAGGACCTGAACACCCCCAGAGGAGGGGGACGAGGAGAAAATGCGCAGGCGATTCCTGGCAGCTCCCCATCTCCAGCAAGATCCGCCTGCTGAAGGCAGAGCGAGCGTTTGCCAGCCTGGACACACTCCAGATCCCAGGGGAGTCCAGCGCCTTCTCCGAACAGGCCGAGATAATCAGAAAAGCACAGCCGGAAACTTGATTACAGTTCGCGGGTGGGAGATAGGAGGATGGGATGTACCTGCTTGCACGGCTTAAAGCCTCTCCAGTGCCAGGCAAGATGTAGGAGAGAAGAGAGGCTAACAGAGCACAACAACCTCATTTCTGTGCCCGCGACAGATTCAGCCACAAATCTCTGTGGGGAGGGCCAAAGATGCCTGGAGAACAGGCCTTACGAGGAGCGGCTGAGGGAACAGGGGGTGTTTAGCCTGGAGAAGAGGAGGCTGAGGGGAGACCTCATTGCTCTCTATGACTATTTGAAAGGAGGTTGTAGTGAACTGAGCGTTGGTCTCTTTTCCCACTTAACAAGTGAACAGATGAGAGGAAACAGCCTGAAGTCACACCAGCAGCCACAATTGTGACTTGCCCTGTCCCAGATCCTTTTGTTGTTAAATATCTATGTGAGAGAGAAGAAGTCATCATCGCAGAGAAGGCAAGAAGCCCTTGGAGCCCAGATAACTCCTGCTGGCCCAGGTTGCCCAGAGCAGTGGTGGCTGCCCCATCCCAGGAGGGGTTCCAGGCCAGGTTGGATGGGGCTTGGAGCCCCTGATCCAGCAGGAGGTGTCCCTGCTCATGGCAGGAGTGGAACTGGATGGGATTTAAGGTCCCTTCCAACCCAAACTGTTCTGTTCCTCAGCCAGAAGACAAGAAGTGCACACAAGGCAGCAGCAAGCACACGTAACAGCCGAGAGTGAGGGGTGTGTGTGACAAACCCTGGGGGTGAGGTCAACCCTTTCTTCTGAAGAACACAACCTGAGCAAAGCTGCCATCCAGCATCCAACGACAACACAGACACCAAAGCCGGGGGAAGCCAGCAAAGAGCAGGGCAGAGCTGCTTTAGGGGCTTCCTTGTGTCGAAAGGGCAGAGGGAAACACAAGCCCCGGGGATGGAGCCGTGTGCGCGTGTCGGGACCGCGAGGGCCGGCATTAATTCTGCATGAGCGCGAGGTGCCCGTTGCCATGGAGATGGGTTCGGCTGGCGCTCCAGCCGAGCCTCTCGCCTCTGCACATTTACTCTTCTTCTCTGGCCCACCCTCCCTGCCATCAATATTAATTGCATCAGCCAGGGCTTGCTCAGTGAGGGAGAAGGAGCCGTCTGCCCTCCTCAAAGGATGGGGCTGAGAGAGCCACACACAGGCACCGGCAGCCGAGCTGGGGAGGGCATCCTCGCACCTCCCAGAACACACTGAGATCAGAATCAGCTCTCCCAGCACAGAAGTGCAAAGCCACCAGATCAAGTGCGAGTAACACCACACAGCTTAACTCCATCACTTTTGCTTAGAGACCCTACCCCTGGCAGAGCCAGAGCAGCACGAGGGCCACGCTGACCCCGAGTGCTCCAGCCCAAGCTTTAGAATCACAGAATCTTTTAGGTTGGAAAAGACCTTTAAGATCATCAAGTCCAACTGTAAAGCAAACATTGCCAACTCCACCACTTAACCATGGCCCTAAGCACCATATCTCGTCTTATAAATCCTTCCAGGGATGGTGCCTCCACCACTTCCCTGGGCAGCTGTTCCAATGCTTCACCACCCTTGGGGTGAGGTTATATTTCCTAATATCCAGTCTAAACCTCCCCTGTTGGAGCTTGAGACCATTTCCCCTCATCCTATCCTATCTTGCTTGGGAGAAAATAACAGCATCCACCTTGCTACAACCTCCTTTCGGGGAGCTGCAGAGAGCGATGAGGTCTCCCCTCAGCTTTTCTCCTGGCTAAACAATCCCAGGTCCCTCAGCTGCTCCTCCTAAGACTTGTGGTCCAGCCCCTTCACCAGCTTCGTTGCCTTTCTCTGGACACGCTCCAGCACTTGCCTATCTTCACCCACTTCCCTGCCTACAGCGTAGGACAGTGACTACACGCGATGCCACTGATGCGACTCTAGAAGGAGATATTGAAAGGTATCAAAGGGCATGGGGAAGGCAGCATCCCTCCTTGCTCATCACGGCTCTGCACATCTTCAGTTCCAGGGTTTCGGAGCTGAGCTACACAGCAGCTGCAAGATCTGAGGTCCATTTCTTGCACAGCTCTACACGTGCTGGAGATCTCTGGGCAACCAGGCATCGCCTCTTGAGACCACAGCGTGGTAGGTCAGTATCATCAAACATCTCTTGTCTCCTGAGAGGAGAGAGCAGGAAAACTCAGAAATGTGGTCATGACGAGCCACAACCTTTTACAGCCCAGCTGCCTAAAACCACTCTTCACTTCCAAAAGCCACCACAGCTGAAATCTCTTCTGTGAGGGGCGGCAGAGTGGTCAGCACTGAAGTTCATCCCCATCTGGGAAAGGATGGACCCTTGTAGGGCTGACACCAGCGACGTGAAAAGCACAAGCCAGGGCAGCCAAAGGAGGAGCAGGAGGAGAGGTGACCGCACCGTTTATAATTGGGTGTTGGGAGGGATGGGCAGCAAGGAAAACAAGGTTGATCAGCTGGAAGATCTAAAAGAGACGGTAGTGAGCAAGGCGAAGGTGGTGCCGGGGGCAGGGTGGAGCAGGGGGGAGTTGAAAGCATCGTGTTCTTGGGTTTAAAATATCAAAGCCACTCTTGCAAATCAAGCGTCGTCTTAAAAAGATCCTCATTAATCTGTCACGAATCCCCTGCGAAAGCAGCTCTGAGCAGACTGTCATGATTCCTAATCACTGGGGCGAATTCATCAGCCCCCATCAGAGATCGGAGCAGTTTGGAAATGTGCTCCACAAGGGATGTGAGTGAGAAGTCACAGCAGGAGGCTCCCACTGCCCTCAGCACAACCCAGCGCACACAGATCCAGCTGCATCTAAAGCAGTGGGACCAAAAGGGTGGTGGAAATCTTGCTCTCATGAGACCTCACCTGGAGCCCTGCATTCTGCTCTGGAGTCCTCAGCACACGAAGGATATAGGTCTGTTAGACCAAGTCCTGAGGAGACCACAAAGATGATCTGAGGGCTGGAGCATCTCCTGTATGAGGACAGGCTGAGAGAGTTGAGGTTGTTCAGCCTGGAGAAACAAAGGTTCTTGGGAGAACTTACAGCAGCCTTCCAGCACTGAAAGGGGCTGAGGGAAAGCTGGGGAGGGGCTCTTCATCAGAGAGAAGATGAGAGGGAATGATTTTCAGCTGAAAGAGGGGAAATTGAGATGAGATCTTAAGGAGAAACGGTTTTCTGTGAGGGTGGTGAGGCACGGACCCAGGTTGCCCCGGGAAGCTGTGGCTGCCCCATCCCTGGAGGGGTTCAAGGCCAGGTTGGATGGGGCTTGGAGCCCCTGATCCAGCGGGAGGTGTCCCTGCTCATTGTAGGGAGGTTAGAACTAGATGATCTTTAAGGTGTCTTCTGACCCAAATCATTCTATGATTCTATGACCACACAGCCAGTGGCCAAGAGCAGGAATCTGCCACGAGGAGCCACGCTGCAGCAAGACACCCGAAGTTGAGAGCACCCAAAGAGTGCACCCAGCTGGGATGGCAGCCCATACGCAGCCCACGCAAGGGAGGGAAGCAAGGGCAGGAATAAAAACACTTGGATTGTTCTAACCTGCTCCCACCTGCCTGCAGAGGCCACGCTCTGCAAAACAGAGTGTTTACAAATCAGGGAGATTACAGAGCTCGGCAAATGAAGGAAGGCTACAGCAGGCTCTGGACACCTGGAGGGAATGGCAGCTCCTCCCCAGCTGCAGCAGTAGTACTCAAAGCCAATACTCAGCTGCATGGTTGGGAAAAAAACATCACGCTGCCCTTTGCTGACCTTTCCCAGGCCCCACGCTGCAAGATCTATTCATGCTCTTTGCAGGTAGTTGGCTCAGAACCTGGTGGTCTCGGCCAGCTTCATGCCTCCTGCTGTCCTACTACCCTTTATGAAGCATAAAACAGTGACTGCGTCCTTAGGGATCTGCACCAAGCCTGGATTCCCCTCAACTGACTCCACCACGAGTCTGTCCTGCTTGGTCTTTTGCTGCAGGACAGAGAAGAAGGGCATCCATCCCATGCTCCAACCAGGAGAAAAGCCAGCCCTGGAGATAGTTAAAAGACCTCCAGGTAAATGTGGTGCTTAGGGATATAGTTTAGTTGTGACCTTGGCATTGTTTACAGTTGGACTTGATGATCTTAAAGGTCTTTTCCAATCCAAGTGATTCCATCTCCAGCCTTGGTGAACCCAGCAGGCAGAGCACCCATTTACACAGGACAGGCTCCCAGAGGAGCTCCTGGATCCCTGCTGCTGGAGGAAGATGCCTGACTCAGCTGAGCACCACTTGGCACATCTGGAACATGCACATCTGCAACAACTCCTGTTCCCAGCAAACCCCTTCCTGCCACCAAAACAATGAGAATCCTTGCGTCACGGAGCTGTTGGAGCAAGAGAAGTGCCAGAGCAGTGGTGGCTTCCCCAACCCTGGAGGTATTCAAGGCCAGGTTGGATGGGGCTTGGAGCCCATGATCCAGTGGGAGGTGTCCCTGCCCAGGGCAGGGGGTTGGAACTGGATGGGCTTGGAGGTCCCTTCCAGCTCAACCACTCTATGATTCTACGATGCTAAGACCATGGAGCACATTCCTGCAAAACCAACATTCTCTGTTCAAGAAAGCCTGTGCCACAGCACCAGGCAGGATTTGCCGCGGGCTGACTTGGGAGTTGGTAGCGATGAACTCTCTCTCTCTGAAAGGTATCACACCCCAGCACGACACAGCCAAGGGGAAGAGAAGACAGAGCAAAGCAAATGTTGTTTCTTTGTCATGACACCAGAAAGACAGCTCTGGGAGGCAAGAGGCAGAGATGTGGGGAGAGCGAGGCGCGCTTGGGGATCTGCAACCTTAGCAAGGATCCAATACAGGGAAAAACACAAACACACCTTAGCACTTCTCCCATCTTCTCCTCCTCTAGTTCTTAAGCCACATAACATGAAAGTGCATAAATTGATCCCCAAGAGAAAGCTCAAATCTCACTGTAAATGGAGAAGAAAACGCTCTCAAGAGATCAAACGTGGTGTCTAATAACTGCTGCTACCTTGTCTACCGCTCAGCTTTTGAAGAGCTATGTTTAGAATCTCTCCTTTCTCTCCAGAGCAACCCTGAAGCAGTCAGAGCTGGTTCAGCTGAAGCACGCTTTGCTGCGGCGCTGAGGGAAACCATCGCTCCCACTGCGGCAGCGGGCACGAAAGCCTCGCTGGTGAGTGCACGGGGATGAAGGTCCACGAGCAGAGCCCAGTCGTGGCTCCCAAGCTGCTGCCTCCTGGCCACAGGGCGTGAATAGAAGGTGAATCCAAAGATGGAACCACAGCAACTTCACCGCAGGATCCCCTGGGCCAGGTGGGGGCTGGCCAGCTTCACCCTGGAGGTGTGAACTGCCTGGGACAAGCAGGAAAGCACCCCAGGTCACCCCCTCACCTGGACGCAAGGTGCATCCCCCAACACTGCAGGAGGGTCAGCGTTTCACTCTGCGCTGCAGTGAAGTCTCCAAGAAGGAGTAGGCGCCACGAAATTAAAAGCGAACAGCTGCTGAAAAGCCTGGCACAAAAATTTCACCTTGCGCAGAGCGATTTTTTTTTTCTTTCCCTGTTCCGTGATGTGTGACAAGACTCCCCGCCACGCTCCGATGCTCTGAGTCCCTCCTCGCTCAGCAACACCAGCTTCAACCCAGGCAGAGGTGCTGGAGCACCATCACCGCTCATGCCGCTGGAGCTCTGCCTGGGAGCCTTGGGGACAGGGCACCCCAGTGCCACCCAGCAGGGTGTAAGGAGCTCAGGTAGGGGATGCAAACCTCTCCCTGCTCCCCACATGAAGCCTCAACATAACCAGGAGCATCGACACCACCACCAAACAGGAGAGCATCTTCACCGAGCAACGTGGCCCTGGAGCAGCCAGTGCCCCAAACACAGGGGCCTCCATAAAGCCACAGAATGTCCTGAGTCAGGAGGGCCTGTCAAGGATGATCCCTGCATAGGACAACCCCAACATTCACTCCGTGTGCCTGACACCTTGTCCAAAGGCTTCTAGATGGCTTAGCAGTGGGATGGTTGGACTCAATGATCTCAAAGGTCTTTTCCAGCCTAACGTGATTCTATGATTCTTGAATACTGCCAAGCTGGTGCTCCTTCCCTGGTTCCCACGTGAGCAGGAATCCTGTTGGCTGCTCTCGGCTCCAGAGCTGCCTGCTGTTGGCTCTGCCATCATGTCCCATGTGGACCTCACTAAACACCGTGGCCGCAAGGGCTTTTCACACCATGGGGAGAAGAACAGCAAGAAGAGAGGGATAATCAGGAGCTGACACTGAGAACCCAGTGCTTCATCCTATATTCCCCCTGAACAGCCAGCCCAGCTTTCTCCAGCCTGGCTTCAAGGCTCAGAGAGGGCTTATTCTTCTCCTTGCCCTCCACAGCGCAAACACCAACGTGAATCTCGCCTCCCGCACGTGCCTCCACCGAGGTGCACTGCAAACAAACAGAATCCAATCTCTCATCACAGAACAAGGAGAGGGGAGGAGGTACCCTCCACATCCTCCCCCACCATCTCTTTCACCCCAGGGGATGCAGGAAAGCAGAGCCCACCCTGCCTGCCCCCTGCCCCCGCACCTGCCAACCCCCCCTCCAGAGCCCTCCTGCCCTGGGGGATGCAGCTGAGCCAACAGCCTCTCCCTCTCCAGCTCCTCCTGCAGACACTCCTCAGCTCCTGCCACTGGAGAGAAAGGAGAAGAATGAACCAGCTTGGATGCCATGGACCAGTCCTTCAGCTGGGGGAAAAGGCAACAGGCTCCATAAAGCATAGAATTTAGTCAGCCAGGCTTTAAAACCCTATAGAGCTTAACGATCCCCTGCCCAGCTGTGGGAACGCCAGAGATTTGGGAGAAAGCAGCGAGTTAACAGCATTAATGGGCTTGTTTCAAAACGAAGCAGACACCGCTCTATAGATTGATGTGTTTCTGGAGAGTTTCATGGGGTAGAAATTGGTATTGGAGGGAAAGAAGAGATAAATAGCACAGAGTGCTAATTAGGGACACCTCCCTGCTGGCTGGCAAAGTCCTTCACCTCCAGCATCGCTGGCAGCACCTTCTGTGTACACAGGAGAGGGTCTTTGCAGGAGAGATGCCTCAGGTGCAGGGAAGGCCACTTCACATGAAAACTGAGGTGTGACATCGCCAGGACAGGCGGTGACTCCTGTCAGCTTTACACCAGGAAAGGATCCCAGCAGACCCTCCAGGAATAGGGTCACATCTCCAAGCCAGCCCAGGCGATGAACAATACCCCTGGTAAGGAGAATCAGAAAGGACCAACCCCAAAGGGAACCTCTTCCCCACGCCCCCTGCTCCCCTCGCCCCAGAAACGCTCCCCAGAGATGACGTGAGGCATTTGCACCATATTAGACTCACAAAAGGAGAAGCCTCGTTTGGCAACACACCAAGGGTGGTAGTTTTCCATCTCCTGTGGGCACCAGAGATCTCTTGGAGTATGTCATCTGGCTGGGCTGGGCTGCTAATATTTTGGAGCCCTAAGCTAGGAGTTACACCTACGTTCGTTTTTATTTTTGCTTTGGATGCCTTCTCTGGTCCAATTATAGATTAATCACATTTTATCTAAGCATCCGTTTCTCCCCCGCCTCTTTCCCCACCCCCATCAGAGAAAGCAAGCAAGAAAGAAACAAACGTGTTATTAATTGGCTGCCGGTTTTGGTTGGGTTCTTATCTGCACACGTGAAGCTAGGGAGGCTGGGAAAGGTGGCTGAGCAGCCTGCCAGTAGAAAGCAGGGCATTTTAAGTCTGATTTCCAGAGAAAATAAAGCTACTATGATGACATTATCTGAGCGTGTGCCTGCCTGCCTGCATCCAACAGCTTTTAAAACCATTTACTGATAACAGCATGGCCTCAAAACCCAAAGCTCCTACAGGTCTCTGAGACTCAAAGGCTTTAGTAAGCCCAAGAAAAGGTGTGAGATGCTGGTGAGTACAATGCTCCTCATAGAATGGTTTTAGTTGGAAGGGACCTTGAAGACCATCCAGTTCCAACTCCTTCCATGGGCAGGGACACCTCCCACTGGATCAGTTTGCTCAAAGCCCCATCCAACCTGGCCTTGAACACCTCCAGGGATGAGTGATAGCTCTTTCTGGCCAGCGTAGTTGAGATACCTGATGTCCAGCTGAACATCAGCTTCCGCTGCGCTCTTGATGCGGATAAGGCTGAATCACTTATCAGCTGGAACACAAGCCCAGTGGATTTTTAGTTAGCATTTACACGATGTTACTAGCTGACCGATCCATGACTGGATGGGATGAATCAACTGGCTGCACAGCAGAAGTAGTAACTTAGTAAAGAACCAACAGCATCTCAGCAACCTCTGCTGACCTCAAAAATCACCTCTCGCTGAGGTGCTCAGCCCACGTCTCACGTACTTGCACCAGAGAGATTCCTCCTTGCTTTGTACCCTCTTAACGTCTTGCTGCCATGAGCCCACACAACCGACTCCAGCTCGATTCCAGTAAGACCAACATCAGCGAAGAGACCCAGGGAAACACCGCGTCCACATCACTTCTCTCTGCTTGGCCTGTGCCTGCTTGTAGGGCTGGGGAGGGAAGATCTAGTCCTCAAAGCGAGATGCAGCCTTGAGCTCCAAGGCCCATGAGCTCCCACAAGTCACCTCCCTCACTGTCCAGGTTGCTCTGACGCTACACCAAAAATAAACAGATGGGCCAAGGGCAGCAGAACTTTCTTTCTGGCTGTTTCCTCACACTAACAGCCCATCATCTTCCCCTTCTCTCACTTGTGACACTGCCACAAAGCCATTTGCTTTTGGTTGGTTTTGCTCTCGTGCTTGCAGAGCAGCAAGCCCATCATTTTAAGGACAATTCCCCTTTCTCCAGTCCCTTCCAGAGCCTCAGCAGAAGAACAAGTAAAGCTCTGCCAACTGCCAGAGCACACGGAAGATCCCGTGTCCCTTCCCCACCTCCACCACAGCCGCCTGGGAACACTCTGCAGAGAAAGGACTGCTGTGCCTTGCAGGGACAGATGCTCTACTCTCCCTGCCTCCTCATCCCGGAGAGCCCCTGCACCCCCAAGGCGCAGGGCACAGGCAGGACACAGTACAGCTCCGGGCACAGAGAGCAGCCAGGCAGCTGCAAAATAGATCACTAGGTCAGAAGCGCTGCTGTTGGAAGCACGAGAGGCTCGAGCCGTTTGCTCTCAAAGTGCGTCCTGAGCACAGGAACCGAGCTCCAGCAAGCGGCGGCGTACTTACCATCTCGCGGCGTTGGTGACGTCTGAGTAAAATAACTGTTGGGTTTGTCTGCAAAGAAACAGAAAACACAGGGCTATCAGCAATTTGCTTTTGCACACTCTCTCCTCCTCCCCACAGTCCCCAGTATTTCAATCTTTCAGCACGTGTGCCCTGCACAAGCAGGTATCGACTCCCGGGAGGTCCTGCAGCAAGAAGGGAGCGGCAGGAACAGGAGCCAGGAGCTCCAGCTCTCCCACCTCTATCAATGGAGCATCTCTGGTTTGGGATCTGGCAGCAGCCCTCTCCCGCCTGGCAGGGCTGGGGCTTGTCTCAGCCCGCTCGGTGCCATTTCACCGAGGGCTGCAATGCAAATCACACTGCGTATCGGCTCTCGCACACGCACCCACCCGGGCTCCCACTCACCGAGGCATTTGGGTCGAGTGGGGTGGCAGCGGAGAACGCTGCAGCCTCCAAAGCAAGAAGGGAAAGGTGGGAGAAAGGAGATGTTTGAGGCAGCAGGAGATGAAAACTCCCATGGACACGACCACAGGTCCCTGAGCAAGGTGGCACAGCCTCCCCACCCTCTGTATCTGGTTTAATGGGCACGGTGGGGCTGGGCTGATGGTTGGACTGGCTGATCTTAGAGGTTTTTTCCAACCTGAATGACTCATTAAGCAGGAGGGTGAGAAGAGTGCAGTCAGACCCTGCCTTCCTGAACGGGAAACATCCTAAAGCCGGTTTCAAACTGGATTCTGCTCTCCACGAAGTGATGTGCCCAGGGCAGCAAATCCAGGCTGGGGTAGAAGGCAACCTGCTCCTTACCAGCCAGGCTTTTCCCCCAGGTCCCGCTCCCACCAGTGTTTTTGAAGCACTTTTGTGTGTTTTACAGCTTTACCCAGCTCTTTTCTAATCATGCACGCAGCAGGGGAAATACAGCATTCCCAGACTAGGCTGGAGGATTCGCCTGCCCTCTAAAGGTTTTTCTCACAGCAGGTGTTTGGCACTTTCCAGCGTCGAGGAGGTCAAAGAAATCAATGCACGATGGAGTCCTCCACAGGCTGTGCCAGGCACTGGGAGGGCAAGCACCTGGGTAAGGATGAGGCAAGGGAACATAGTTCCTAGAGCAGCTGGAATACATGGATGTACCCAGACCTGTGCGTGACCTGCTCAGCCACACCAGGGCTCAGATCAACAGCTCGACCACAGGAAAAACTCCTCTGTCTTGCCTCAACCCCATGCTGATTCTTCAGAGCAGGAGAGTGTATAGAGAACAAGGATTCTCGAGCAGCTTAGGAGATATATCTCCCACCCATTGTGCATAGTGACAGGGGCCTGAGGGTTACGCAGTTTATAACAAGGGAGCAGCAGAAGCCTCCACCCAGGAGGCTCACAGCAGCCCATCTTCTGCCCCTCGGCTCCCAAACAGCCCTGCTGAGACACCCCCCTCACAGACAGGGAGACTGCATCCCCCTCATGAACAACCCCTCACATTCAGACCTCGAGCAGCAGGTCACGAGACGCAGTATTTTGGGAGCAAGGGGAAAGGGACGTGGGACACAGAGGGTGCCAGCACAGCTGAGAGAACGAGGACACCGTGCACGGTGTGGAGCCGGGACTGGCCCACGCACACTTTGCAGCTCCACTCTGCAGCTCTGGGCCGACGTTACCTCAAGGAGAAGTGAGGCAGAGCTGCGGAGCGGGCTGTCACCTCCCTGGCTTCTCCCTAGGGAGCAGCAGGTGAGCGATGAGCACTCAGGAGCAAGACGAAGCCCATGCTGGAGCCCCAGGCACCACTGACCTAACCCCAGCCTCTCCCTCCCCAGCACCTGCCATGCGTCTGAGGACACCTACAGTTGTTGAGGAAGAGCAGCACGGCAAATCCCAGGGTCGAAGTGGCCAGGAGGATGAGGCAGATGTTGCACGGGATCATGAAATATCGCACCACCAAGGAGACCTTGTGCTGATACATGCGGTCCCGCTCCAAGGCCCCCGGCGCCATGGGGTACTGACAAGCTGTCATGCTCGGCTGTCACGCTGTCAAAAGCCAGAGCTCAACCCGCTGCCGACCCATCCAAAGCAGAGTAGCCACAAAGCTCATATAGATCCCTCCTCCCCCTCCCCTCCTTCCCTGGTCGTCTTCAGCAGCCACAAGATCTAAGTTTTTCCAGAAGTTCCCATCCTCGGCTCGCAGGAGGGCAGGGCAGGCTGGGGACACCTTCAGGAGCAAGAGCTTGTCCCCACATCTGCCACCTCAGAAGCACGGGGGCCAGGTCCGAGCCCGTTCCACCCTCAGTCCTGCGCTCAGCAATCCCTCTTCCAGCCTGGGAGACGTCAATCCATGCCTGTTCATAGAAAGCAAACTCAACAACCTCATGCAAAAGTGCTGAGAGCAGAAGTTCCGCGGCCGAGCCCACCAGGACAGGGACAAGCTGCGAGCGGCGTGGGAAGGGTGAGGGCTGTCACGGCACCGACACACGCCGGCTCCCGGGAACAGGGCTGGGACAGCGTGAGGGGTGCCGGCATGGGACCTCTTCCAGCCTGGCAGCCTTGGCGATGTCGGTATCCTCTTGGCAGGGATGGGAGGGCAGGTTTCACCGCCCCGGCTGCCTCTCGGCTCCCCACCAGCGTTCCCTCCAGGAATTCTCAGCTCCCTCCGTTGTCCGACACGTCTCCTCCTGCCGCCGCTGCTCCGGGGCAGGTACCTCCGTGCTCCCCAGCTTCCAACCCTCCCAAGCAGCTCCTCCAGGTACCGAGAGCAGCTCAAGGATGCTGCTCAGTTTGCCCACACCCCGAGTGAGAGCAGGTACTCCCGTTTCCACTCCAAGGCTCCTCTCACCGCCACCGCGCATCCATCCCCGCTCGGCTCCGCTTTCCTCCGATGCAGCCGGCGCGCAGCGCTCCCTCGCCGCCTCCCGTCCTCAAGCGAGCTGGGCTCCAGCTCCCCGGCTTCCGATGAGCAAGAAGGGGCTGCGAGCCGGCTTCTCTCCCTCGGTGGGCAGAGCGCGACACTTCCCAGCACTGACAGCGCGGCCAGGGTGGGCCAGCTCCCCTCCTCACGCTGCTGTGACATGCCAGTCCTTCCCGGAGAGATTCCAGCTCCCGGCGGAGCCCGGCATGGAGAAGCGACACGGGAGCAGGTGACAGCGATGGGAGAGGCGGGTGCCCTGCCTGGGTGGGTGGGTGAGGCAGGTGGGCGTGCAGCAGGAGCGCGGAGACCTAATTCCAGCCCTCGAGCATCACCCCACGCGTGGAGGAAGGATCGCGCGGTGCCAGCGAATGAAGAAACGAGGAGAGAAACCCGAGTCCCCGCAGCATCAGGCAAGGAGAGGAGCCCAAGCCTCAGCAGTATCAGACGACAGCGCAAGGAGAAGCCCGAGCCCTGGTAGCATCAGAGAAGAGAGAAACGAGGAGAGCAGCCCCGGCAGCATCGCAGAAGAGAGAAATGAAGAGAAGCCCCAGCAGCATCACAGAGGAGAGAAACGAAGAGAGAAGCCCTGGCAGCACCAGAGAAAAGAGGAGAGAAGCCCCAGCAGCATCAGAGAACAGAGCAAAGAGAAGCCCAAGCCCCACCAGCACCAGCCAAACAGAAGAGAAGCCCCAGCAGCATCAGACACGGAGCGAGGAGGAGATGCCGGAGCGCCCGCCCCACGCCCTGGAGTTCCCCCTCCTGCTCCTCTGCCCCGAGGGGTCGGTGCTGCCCCCGATCCCTCCCCTTTCGGTCGAAGCCGAGCGAACGGGGAAGGGGGAGAAGCGGGGGGAGCCCCTCCCGAGCTGTCGGAGGCCAACAAAGGGGCGGGAGCAGCGCAGACAAAGAGAGGGGAGGCGGCGGGGGTCGAGATGCTCCGGGCTCCCCCCGGCACTTGTGCATAAACAGGGAGAAGGGACGGGGCTGGAAAGACCTTCTCCTCACCCTCTTTGCCTCCCTCGGGATGCTGAGAGGTGGAGAAAAGTCCCCCCCGCCGCCCTCCCCAGCATCGCCCCACGCCGACAGGGCTGAGACCCCCAGGGATGGAGCAGGTTCAGGTTGGGTAAGCAGGGAAGATTTCTTCACGAAAAAAGGGCTCTCGGGCGCTGGAACAGCTGCCCAGGGAGGTGGTGGAGTCCCCATCCCTGCAGGGGTTGAAAAGACGGGTAGATGAGGTGCTCAGGGATCCGATTGAGTTGTTGGGTGGGGATGGTTGGACTCAATGATCTCAAAGGTCCTTCCCAACCAAGCGGTTCCGTGACAGCAGAGCCATGCAATCAGCAAGAGCAGCCCCTAGTTCCTATTTTTTAGGACATTTATTGCAAATAGCAAGGCTACCTAGACACTGGCACGCCCTGACGGACAGGACAGTCCCACCACAAACACCCAAAGGAGCTGGACCAGGCTGCAGCCGCAGGGACCCAGCTGGAACCTCTGCACGCTCTGAGTCCTTGCTGGTGCTGCCAACACACCCGTCCGACCAGGGAGGAGGAGAGGGGCTGGGACACAGATGCCTCATCAAGCTGCGCTGCTCCCTTCCTCACCTACCTGGGTATTTCTGCCCTCAAGAAGCCTCCGAGCGGAGGATTCTGCCAGGACAGAGAGGAGAGGGGCCAAGAGCAGAGCTGGGCTGAAAGCCAGAGGGAGGTCAGGGCCAAAGAGCCCGATTTCTTGAGTGAAGCTCCAGCAGTCAAGAGCAAACAGCAGGGCAGGGCAACTACAGTCCCAAAGGCAGTGAGATACCTGGTGCCCACAAGATAAGACTGTGCTCCTAGGCCCTCCCTGTTCTCCACAGCATCTCTCCAGGCTCCCTGGCAAAGCACACACACAGCTCCTGGCAAGCTGCTTCCCTGCCCACAGTACCTGTCCCGCTACCTGCCACCTCGTTCCTAAGGCACCGTGGTTCTCAACAAACGAGCTGAGCTCTTCCTCACCAAGGAGGAAGAAAGCAGCTCTGAAGACTATGAACAAAACTCTGTGAGAGGAAGGCTCTCCAGCTCTAGAACCACCTGAACACAAGTCTGGGCTGACCATACACACCCTGCACTTTCAGAGGCCGGTTTATCATTCAAGTCATGGGAGAGAAAAGCTCTTGCAGCCTCCCCTGTCCCCCAGGCGCTGCGGAGGGGCTGCCTGTTCCCTGTAGTGTCATGCGCGAGGCAGGGAAGGAGTCCTCAAACGCTCATCCCCTGCTCATAAAGCAAGATGAGCACTGAGGAAATGTGACAGCAGGGAAATCCACTGTGGTCAAACTAGGAAGCTCACTGCAGAGAAGCTGCTTTGATTTCCTCACAGCTCCCCTTGCTCAGCACCAGCCCAGGAAAAGAAGCACAGGTTCCTCCCAGGCTGGGTTGTGGCACTGCCCCACAGCTCGGCAACGCTCTCCTCTCTTCTCCCACTGGGATTACCCAGCGCTGTGGCTCTGCCAGCGATGCCAGTTGCAGAGCTGCACAGTCCTCTCTTCCCAGGAGATGCCCAGCCCACTCCTCCAGAAGGCAACTCCACCTTGAGATGGGACAACAACCCTCGCTGCGGCCTCCCAGCCTCAGCCAGCTCCTGCAGTGCTGCTCCACCTTCCCTGCCCTTAGCAATTCACCTGGAGCCCAAGGGACACAAAGGCTAAAGCTGAATCCACCCACTCCCCCCTCCAGCAGGGAGATGCAGAGGAGGTGGGTGCTCCTTCAGCAGGGCATCTCGGGCACCATGAGGCAGGAGGTCGCACAGGGTCTCCTTGTGGAACCAGGACAAGCTGCCCTACAGCCTCTCCACAAAGCCACGTTGCTCCTCTCCACCGGAGCCACAGGCTGGGAGCATCCCGGGTGTCCCAGCACCAAGAGCAGTACAGGGAAGACGCAAAAAACAGAGAGGGGAGGAAAGAAATCCAAGTCACGTCCCAGATACTGCTCCTCTTTTAACCTGCATCATCCCCACCCCTCCCTGGGGACTGGCAGAACACGATCCCAGCTTGCAGCGAGGCACGGGCTGCATCCTAACCACCCTGCCAGGAGGAGAGCCCACACGAGTGGGGTGCTTGATGGCCTCACGTCCAAGTAGAATGGCAGATGGGCATGCACCCCAGGAGCCGTTCTCTTCCCAAAGCACACAACGGCTGCAAAGAGCCCCGGAGAGCTCAAATGTAATGAGGGCTCAGCAGGAAACACACTGCCAAACAGTTTCTCCCAAGCAGATTCCTGCTAGGAACCCATCTCAGGAGCCCCCTCGCAAGCAAAGTCCTCTCCAGGGAGACTGCTGAAGAGCCCGGTGGAGAAGGGCTCCTCAGCCAGCTCCAGAAGCCATGAGGCTGTCTCATGGGACACGGCACAACACTCCTCCCTTCCTCAGGGATGAGGCATGGGGACCGAGCAAGTCGGAGCAGCCTGACATGCAGATGGAAACCCCAAACACAGAGCCCCCCACTCTTCCAACACTCAAAGCGTAAGCTCAAGTCACTGCCACTGCTGCCCCACTGCCAGGACCTTCCCCAGCTACCCTGGGAATTTCTGGAGCATCACACAAGAAGCCAAGATCTTCCCAAAAAGCGAGCAGAGTGCCCTTGCCCTCTTCTCTGCTTGGGCACCAGTTTGGCCTGGTCCTGCATCCTTCTGCTCTGGGATGCAGGTGCCAAACTCCCTTCTGATACCTTCATCAGGGCTCCCCTGGCAATCCCAGCTCATGGGGGGCTGAGCCCAAAGCCTTGACTTCGAATAGAGGAAGAAACAAATTCCCAAAGGGAAGGAGGACACTGGAAGCAAGGACATTTGCATCCTTCTGCGCACATGTTTACACATGCAAATCAGCCACCGCACAGTCCTGCCTTTCTTCCAAGGGCTGCAAGGACTCTGTCCCCTCCAGCCATGTTGGGGGCCACTTTGAGGGGCAGCCTGTCTCCGATCTGAGCAGCCTTTGTGTCCTGCAGGAGGCAGGTTCACACTCCAGCGTGGGCAGATCAGCTCATCATCATCTTGGGAAAGACAAAACGCTTGGACCTTGGCCCCTGGAGAGTGGTTTTAGATAAAGTTTTATAATCAGCAAAGCCATTTGCACTGGGGAGACAGCACACTTGCCTGGTCCATCCACACAGGTCATGATTTTTGGTCTTTGTTTCTTTATCGCCCTCNACATGTTTACACATGCAAATCAGCCACCACACAGTCCTGCCTTTCTTCCAAGGGCTGCAAGGACTCTGTCCCCTCCAGCCATGTGGGGGCCACTTTGAGGGGCAGCCTGTCTCCGATCTGAGCAGCCTTTGTGTCCTGCAGGAGGCAGGTTCACACTCCAGCGAGGGCAGATCAGCTCATCATCATCTTGGGAAAGACAGAACGCTTGGACCTTGGCCCCTGGAGAGTTTTTTTCGGATGAAGTTTTATAATCAGCAAAACCATTTGCACTGGGGAGACAGCACACTTGCCTGGTCCATCCACACAGGTCATGATTTTTGGTCGTTTTTTCTCTTTATTGCCCTTCTCCCCAGAATTGGCTGCATGTAGAGACACCCGTGTACAGCTCCAGCATCCTCATGCACCAGCTACAGCAGGGACAGCCTGTCTGCTACCCCTTCTCTGCTGACCATGCCCACCACACACACTCAGCTCTTCCCTTTAGGCTTCTGACAGCAGCACAAGAAGGACCAGACAGGAAAATACAGCGAGTTGGAAAAGCACGTAAAAGCCAGCTTTGGTTCTGTAATCTTGGCTCAGAAGTGAGCAGCTGGAAAAGCTGACCAGCGAGCCCAGTAGCACTGAACCACCAGCTCCAGACCAGCCTGAAGTGGGAAGGGGTGGCTGTGCACGAGCCAAAGCCACCAGAGATACAGGGACAGCTTGGACCCTGCCCAGTACCTCTACATCCAGCTCAGTCTGCACTGGGACAGCCCAGCCCAGCCACTGGCAGCAGGGAATTGCCCCTCGGACACACCAAGGCTCCATCCTCTGCACATCAGCCCCTCTCTAAGCAACGCTAAGCGCCTGTGCTGACAGCACTTCTCCTTTTCCTCCTCCCTGGGACTGGGAGCAGCCTGGCTGAGGCTGCAGGTGCTGGGAGGAGGGCCAGCCCCAGCAGGGAGCAAGAAGCAGAAAGTCACCGCGGCTGCCAGGGAAGAACAGGGAGGGACGAGGGACCTCGGGCCAATTTAGCATCCTGAGACACAGCTGCTATTCCTCTACCACAGGCAAGAAAACATTATCTTTGAGCTCATCCATATTCCCCCCCGCCCAGTTTTCCAAATTAAAGTGTTCGCTGCATTAAGGCCTCCATGTGGTCACCAGCCAGTTTAAAGCCCGGTGCCATTAACGGGTTTGTTTCTGGGCTTGCACAGCGAGGATGTCACAGCTGCTGCTAAAACGCAGCAGCCAGGCAGAAGGGGCTGGGCTGGGTGCAGCTGGCAGTGCTCAGCGTGGCAGGAGGGTAGCTTTATCCTCTTGCTTCTCAAGCACAGAGGCGGCAGGAGACACGTACTCGCCCCAGCACATCAGCACTAGGCGCAGCTGCCCTGCATCTCTGCACTGACGGGGGAGGCTCACAAGCATCTTGGGGGACCCCATGCCCTCTAGCCACCGGTTACTTGGGAAGAGAGAACACCAGCAGGAGACAGCAGGTTCATTCCCTTCATTTTTGGCTACCAAGGGCCAGATACCAGCCTGCAGGATATAAAACCAGGGCTGCTGTGGGACATGAGTGACAGCTGCCAATCTCTCCCTCCTCACAGACCTTGCAGAAATCCCCAGCTCCTGTTGTTGCCAGGCTGATTCCCCTCACCTGGCTCCCTTCTCCCTAATCCTGTTTGGCAAGGAGCTAATTGGGATTTATCTGGCAGCACCCAATGCCTAGAGAGCCATTTTGCTCTTCCTCCAGGGAGAAGGAGGAGGAGGAGGGAGTTTGCAGAAGGCGTTTGCACATTCTCCCTTCCCCATCCCCTCCTGCAGTTTTACAGGCTAATTACCAGCATTAGAGAGAAAGGAGCAGGAGGGGGAGAAAGTGGGGATTTTAATTATTTCATTTAACACTTGGCAGGACCCAGCTTGACTCCTGCTGAGCAGCACTTGGAAATAAAGAGCTTTTAAACTCGAGCAAGGGGAGCGGTGGCGGCTGGGTTGGTGCATGTGCTGGGAGTAGAAAGGGGTGTGAATTCACACCATTCCTAATAAACAGCCGTGCCACACGGCGCCGGACAAGGGGTGCCCGGCCGCCTCCTCCGAAGAGGAGGGTTTCCCCACTTAATGACTCTATTCTGAACTAGCTCCTTCCTATCACATGACTCTAGACCATGCAGCTGCCTTCCAGATGTGCGCAGGGATGCCCAAGCAGAGTGTTGGAATGGACCACAGGGAACCCTCTCCCAGCACTGCAGACCCTTCTCTGAGCTGGTGGTCACAACTGCAAGACACTCCCTGAATTAAAACGTTAATTCAGGACACGATTTAACGAGCATGGTGGGGTTGGGTTGGTGGTTGGACTTGGATGAGCTTAGAGGTCTTTTCCAACCTGAATGATTCTAGGATTCTGTGTTCCCACACCACACACCCAGCTCACACCTCTTCTACCCAGCTGCCCCCACGCGATGGTGAATGGGTTTTACTATAAAAAAGGGGAAAATAGAACAAGGTTTGCACATCACACTCGCTGTCCAGATATAAAAGTACAGGGCTGCTGCCCAAAAGGAGACACAGAGCAAAGGAAAAGCAACCCAAGGGAGGGATGAGGTGCATCCCAGCACTAAAGCCTCACAACTCCCACTGTCAGCCTCTCCGACAGCCCTTCAAGCAGCCCCCCAGCCCCTCTGACAGCCCTTCCAGCAGCCCCCCAGCCCCTCTGACAGCCCTTCCAGCAGCCCCCAGCCCCTCTGACAGTCCTTCCAGCACCCCCCAGCCCCTCCGACAGCCCTTCCAGCACCCCCCAGCCCCTCTGACAGTCCTTCCAGCAGCCCCCAGCCCCTCTGACAGCCCTTCCAGCAGCCCCCAGCCCCTCTGACAGCCCTTCCAGCAGTCCCCAGCCCTTCCAGCAGGCTCACACTGCCACCTGCCGCTCTCCCAATCCATTTGCACTGCAAGAAATTTCAGCTGAGCACAGAGCTGCCAGCTCTCAGCATCTCCACCAGCTGGGATGATGCTAGCGCAGCACGAGGGTGATGAGGAAGAGAAACCTCTCCCTTGCTGGGGGACAAACAGACCTTTCAAACACTTCAGGGGCTACACTCTACCCTGAGCTGACACCATCCTGTGGCTTCTGTTGCCCTGAGACGGCATCAACTCCCTCCATCAGAGGAAGAACCTTGGCCTGACTACTGGAGAGGCTGAATTGCTCGAGCCTTCAGCCTCTCTAAGTGCCGATGGAGTTGGCCGAGCTGCCAGACATCGCTCTCACCAACCCTCTTCCCAACACACACCAGTTGCTTTGCAAGCTGATGTCAACCTGCTCATCTGCGAGAGGGCGTGAGGATCAGCTGGTGCTGCAGAGCTCCTCAGGGATACGACAACACGGGGAGGGCGCAAATAGGAAGAAAAAAGTCGAAAACAAATGATGAAACAAGCTGGCAGCACATTCCTGGAGCAAACATCCAGCAGGCTAAAATTAGCAGGTATTCCTGGCACTCAGGATAATTTCCCACTGAGAAAGCAGCTGTCACCAGAGTGTTCCAGACAATGAATGACATCCTGCAGCAATAGGGGTGGGGGTACGCCTTGTACTGGGTCTGCCCCAAACAGCAGCGCTGGCTGGAGTTAAGGTTCTGCCTGTAACCACCCAACAGGTCTCAGAGTCCTAAAACCACATCAGAAGAGAATCATAGCATCGTAGAATGGTTTGGGTTGGAAGGGACCTCAAAGCCCACCCAGTCCCACCCCTGCCATGGGCAGGGACACCTCCCACTGGATCAGGGGCTCCAAGCCCCATCCAACCTGGCCTTGAACCCCTCCAGGGATGGGGCAGCCACCACTGCTCTGGGCAACCTGGGCCCTCATCATGATGAATTTCTTCCTGATGTCTAATCTAAATCTTCCCCCTTCTAATTCAAAGCCTTTCCCCCTCATCCTATCACTCCATGTCCTCATAAAAAGTCCCTCAACAGCTTTCCTGCAGCCCTTTTCATCTCTGGAAGCTGCTCTAAGGTCTCCTCCCAGCCTTCTTTTCTCTAGGCTGAACATCCTCAAATCCCTCACAGCCTCAAGAGCTCAACTAGTGAGAAAACACATCACCACGAACGCAGAGAGGATGAAAGCAGCAATGCCTCACTTACACCTCTCAGTTCCTACCCACCTACTCAGTTCAAGGAGCCGAGTAGCAGCTGTGGGACGGAGGAGGAATGTCCAGCCCTTGCCCTGCACCAAGTTAAGTCCTGTTAACAGCAGAACCATCCCTTTGCCATGCCAGCTGTACGCAGTGCTGCAGGCAGAGGGAGTGCTGGGAGCACTATTCAGGGAGAGCCAGAGCTGCTCCAGAGAGCAGAAGCTGGATGTCACCTCCTTCCTTCCAGCCAGAGCTCTTCAAAGGAGCAAGAGGTTGCTTGTGTTCAGCCAGATGCCTCGCGCTGCTCCCAACCCTGCACCAGGAGCTGAGTGATGCCAGTCAAGCACTTTCACTGCGCTTCTCCCAAGAGGCTCTTGAGCCACAAGAGAGTTTACGCTGCCTAGAAATCGCACCTGCACCCTCAAGCAATGCAGCTCCGTGCCCGTGTCTGCCACAGGGCAGCTCTGGGACAGCTCCTGGCTGGGTACAGCACCCTCCACAGACAGAAGCCTCAGCCCCGGGCCCCGTTCCAAGCCGTCTGGTGCAGCAGGGCTCTGTTAACCACTTTGCATAAAGCAGACAAACCACAAGAGCCACGGAGCAGCGCAAGACAGGCCTCCCGGGAGCACACAAAGCCAGGCTCACCAGCAGGGAGAGAGGCAGCAGCATCGTCCTCTCCTGCAGCGCAGAGGACAAACAGCCCATCAGGGCGAGGGGTTCACTACTGCTCCGCAGCGGTGATGCTCAGACAAATCCAGTGCAGGCTGCTTCCCTGGGGAGAGCAAAGCCCTCCAAGCTATGCAGTAAGGTGAAAAAAAAAGGGAGCTCAAAAAGCATCACTAGAAAGGAGCCAGAGCCAGTAAAAATGTAGGCTTGCACATGCCCTCAGGGAAGGAAGGCAGCTGCTCCAGTTGGACCAGGAAGGCAGGGAGAGCAGCAAGAGCCTACGGGAAGGAATAGAAGAGAAAGGACACCCTCTCTGATCAACTACAGACCTGCCTGGAGACCACTCACAGGCACTGAAGTGGATTCGGTGCACTGGAATGGGGATGGAGCAAGGGGTAGCAGGCAGCCCTGGGAACCCAGACCTTTTTCTCCTGCCCACCTGCAGTACGAGAGAGGCAAAAGGAGGTGGCACCCAGCTCTCATGCTGTCAAATATATCCAGCAGAAAGCAAAACGTTCGTGCCAGCGTGGCAAGCAACGAACTGCATCCAGCTGGTGGGGCTCCTGCACCCAGGAGGCGAGCAGAACACTCTCAACTTGGTTGATGCACCTCGGAGCTGAGAGGCACGGGGAGCATTAGCCGCCAGAGGATGCTGTCGGCTCGGAGAGCTGCTCTCCTCGCTCCTCTAGGACCCAGAGAGGCTCAGGGTCCAGGCCAGGAGTCTGCAGCCCTCAATAAAACTTTTATGTCCCTCTGTTCCCTCTGCAGCACCTTTACAGCAAGGGCACGATTCCAAGCAAACCCTTAGCCAACCCTCCCAACACAGTCTGTATATTGTACATAATAAGAGGCACAAAACAGGGAGGAAATACAGCAGCGAGCTTTAAACAGATCACCAGCCACAGCCGGTCCAGTCATAGAACCAGAAGGTTGGAAAAAGAGCTTTGTGATCATCAACTCCAACCAGTCCTGGTGTAAATCCCTTCTCCTCAGCTCAGTGGGGCTTGACAGTGGCTGAGCTGCCCCAGCTCCATCCCACCCCACATCTCACCTAAGCTCCAGCTGCTTCTCCAGCTACGTACGTGGGTCAGCAAGGAACCTAAATGTCTCAAGATGAGCACACAGTGGGGCTGAGGAGCAATCCCAGAGTGAAAGCTGGTGCAGAGAAGGGTATCTCTACACCCAAGCCTGCCTCTACAAGCAGGGGACAACTGCCCATCCATGATAAACATGGACCTAGGACCTTTTGCCGTGGTAGGGCAGCTTCTGGAAGGTCTGGAGAGGGACAGCAGCAAGGGGAGGTGTTCTGCTTGCCTTGTCCCCCAGCCCAAACCAGCCCTACCATGGTTGGATGTGCATAAAGGTTTGTGCAGGCATAGGGAGGGCGTGAGATGAACCGCCAGCCCCAACCGCATGCCAAACGCCTTCCTTACATACGCTCTGTATCCACAGCCACCAAACAAAGAGCCGGCCACGAGGCTCCGGGGGATGCCGGGATTCCCAGCATCAGCGATCAGAGGGAAGCGGGCATTCAGCCAGGCTGCAGCCTGCACGCACCCTTCCCTCGCCCGCTCAGGACTGCTCTCATCAGCCAGGGCATGCGTGTGGTTTGTTTTAATGACTGGGATTCCCTGTTTAAAACAACTGTCCGGGCAGTTGACAGCTGAGGGTGGGATGAGCCACTGCTGACAGTGCAGAGCAGGCACGGGGACCAAAGCAGCAGGGACAGAAGCACCTTGAGGGCTCCAACCTGTGCCCGTGCTTCACTTGCTTTGGCTAGAAAGATACCCAGAAGAATGGTCATAGAACCATAGAATCACCAGGTTGGAAAAGACCCACTGGATCATCGAGTCCAACATTCCCATCAATCACTAACCTATGTCCCTCCACTCCTCATCCACCNCCCCCAGCTCTCTCAGCCGTTCCTCATAAGGCCTGTTCTCCAGGCCCTTCAACCAGCTTCGTTGCTCTTCTCTGGACTCGCTCCAGAGCCAAAGTCTGTGGAGTGTTTGCCCCACACCTGGGACCTTCACAGCTCAGCAGGATGGAGAACACGCACAGCCTCTGCGGTGCTCTGCCTTCTTTCATAAATTCCAGCACACGGCACAGCCCCCCCAGCCAGGCCAACAGGCAAATCTGCCCCGTTTACCTCCAGTTTGAGCTGGGACAACGCGCTCGCCCACCCTCCCCAGGAAACTGGTGAAGGTGAGAGGCTGAGGATGGAGTCAGAGATGAGACGAGCACGAGGTGAGAGGAGTCCTTAGATCACAGTTTGGCACCCACCGCGCTCCAGAGGCTGGGGTAGCAGCAGTCGTCCCTCACTTTGTGTGAGGACGCAGCAATCCAATCGAGCCCGGGCAATAACATCAGGCTGGGCAGCACGGAGGCAGAGGAGAAAGGAGTTCTTCAAACTGTGATCTAAAAGCAATAGCTCCCTTCGAGGTGAGCGCACACGCCAAGAGGCTGCGCCTGTCCCCACCTCCAGAAGGGACCTATTGCTCCGGTGCATCCTGGGTGGATGGAGAATGACATGGACTAGCCAGCGAGTCTGATGGTGGATGGAAAAAGATGGGATTCGTTTGGTATGACACACCACCACTTACCAGCAAGAAGCTTCCTATGTTCTTTAGAAAGCAGGGGAGGAGAAAAAGGAGAGAACAAAACAGTTAGAAACAAGGAAACAGGCAGCTAACCCAAAGTTTTCTTACCCTCCCGCCAAGCCCCCTTCTCCAAAGCTCCACTGCCAACACCACTTGAAGCAGCTTCCATCCGCCTCTTCCAGCCCTTTCCAGGCAGCACGAGTTCCCAAATCAGCCCAGAAGATGGGCTCGTTCTAAGTTCATTGACTTAAACACGTTTTTAATGGCACAAAAGGCTCCCAAATCTGCAAATATCCAGAGCCTGATGTTAGGAGATGATACTGCACACTGCAAGAGCCTAAATCTCTCACAGCAAAACAAGGTTAAGAAACAGAGAGCCTCAAAACCAGAATACAAAGTACGTGTAAATGATAACAAAAAGCACATCGGGAACATCTCAGCACCCATCACCCACACAACACAAGCGTGCGGGATTAGATAGCACGGTTGGTTTGATCCGTGAAGAAGCCTGCACTCTTTCCTTACAAGGACAGCTAAAGGAGGTCCTGGAGAACGCAGCAAGTCCAGCCAAAGACTCAGAAACCAACATTTACTGCTGCAGCTTGGGATCTCCTATCCAAATGCATCACCTGGGCCAGAACTGGTTTTGAAGCCTAGGGAACCAGAGCACGGGATGAACCAAGGTCCCCAACACCCGTGATGATAGAGAAGGTTAACAGTTAAACAGCTGAGCATGTTCCTAGTTGTCACTGAGCACAGCTTATTTATCTGCAAGTAATCCACGGCAGTATAGAAGCCCTATAACCATTACAGCATTCATTCTAGATGCCTATGGAAACAGGAGACGTCTTTAGAGCCACGTCTGCGTCCCACCAGGACACGGGGATCTCCTAGTGTGAAATGCAACTCCCAACCTCTTTCCTCTTCCACACAGACAACTTTGTCTCCTCACACTAGCTACTAGACGGTTAAAAGCAGGGTGGAATTTGGAGTACGTGGTGCTTCTTGGGGATTTTTCTCAGCCTGGACTCTCCAAGGCTGCTCACAGAGGACTGACACGGAGCCCCAAGGGAAGCAGAGCCAGACGTGTGGGATGCAGAGGCAGGAGGCGGGTGACTTCCCAGGAGAAGGGAGCACGCTGGGCCACATAGCAGAGGAAACGGAGGAGGAGAAAGGCAAGGATGCAGCTGGATCAAAGAGCATCACCTGCTGCCCTGGTACCCCGGCTGAGGGGTGCCGAGGCCTCCCCCGTGCATGAGTTAACAGCAACTCCCACAAGGGGTTGTGGGACAGGGGTAATGTGACACTGCGAAGCGTCCTGACAGCTCACTGTGACTACGAAGGGAAAAACAAAGTGAGCATTGAGGACTGGAGACGGCCTCATGCCAAGGAAGTGACGTGTAGTCCTCGCTGCTGGCAACCGGGAGCTCTCTCAGCTATAAGCTGTTGGGAGATGCAGGGAAGAGGGGAAAAACAGCTTAAAAATATCCCAGAGCAGCACGGTTATTTTGGGATTTTAATTTATGAAAAGAGGAAGAAAAACAGAAATGAAAGCCAAGACCCCATGGCCAGATCTGGTACAGATGGAACATCAGCGTTCGGCTGCAGCGCTCCCTCCCCTCCTTTGTCCTGGTGCCTCTCAAAAAGTTACGTGGATTGTGCCATCCCCATCGCATCCCTTTGTCACCTGGCAGGAGAGATGGCTCTTCAGGGCACCTGGAGAGCACAGTGTGGGATTGCAAGAGGCAACAGGACCCACCTTCTCATGCTCTGCTACTCCTTGGGGGCAGCAGGAGATCCTCTTCGTGCCAAGGTAGCACAGAAAGGCACGGAAGCAGCAGCGACGTATTTGGGACGGCAGAATATTGATTTTGTCACTACAATAAGGGGTTAGGGGCTTTTCCAGAAGTTCAGACACAGGAGCTCTGGGGACGAGGCGTGCTCGGTTGGGCTTTCCACAAAGCTGTGCCCACCGTGTTTCAGGGGACGTGACTCAATCCCCACCCTTTGCCAAGCGGAGGATGCGGATACCAGCGTGGGAGTCAGGCAGTCGCTGCAGGGAACGCAGCGTGGGCAGTCGCTGTTGCGTATTTAGGGGGATGTTCTCACTGAGCAGGGGAAGTCTTGCATCCCCCGCAGTCGCTGTGTGGGTGCAAGGCAGCTCCCCCAGCTCCGCTCGGTCACCTCGGGCACGGTGGCAGGGAGCCAGGAGCTGCCCGGCAGCAACCGTCATACAACGCTTGGTCACACAAGGCTCGGTCACACATCATTTACTGTGCACACAGCGCTTCTCACCCAACCGCTTCGCCGCAGGCAGGTCTCTCAGCCGCTGGCAGATGCCGTGCAGCCCTGGGACCCCCTGGCAGAGCATCACATCACTCCACTAACCCCCATCAGGCAGTCCAGACCACGTCACCTAACTCACACAGGACAAGCAATGCACTCAAGGCCACCGAGTGAGAAATCGTGGTGGTATACAGGTCAAACTGGAAGCAAGGACCTCACTCCCCATGTGCAACAGCACAGCGTTCCCAAAGCAGCCCCTTGTCTTTCAGGTGCCCCTGGAGGTGGGTCCGGTTGGGGCGTGGAGACCCTCAGGTCCAGCTGGGGCTTTGTGCTAGAGAACGAAACATCACTGCCTGCCCACTCGATAGCAAACAAAGCTTTTGCGTGCAGACCCCAAAACCTGATGTTTGCTGGGACTGTGACAGCAGCTGCTTTTTGGGGCCCAGGGAAAACCAGAAAGAACAAGACAGCAAAAAAAGAGAAGATGAAGTTGCCAAGAGTCCTGCAGAGCTGCCAGCTTAAGTGCTGCAGCCCTCAGGAAATGGGAATTGCAGCTTCGTAGCACCAGGACAAGAGACACAAGTGCTGCTCCAAGCACAAATCCCACCTGGCTGCCTGGGCTGCAGGAGCACAAGGGATAAGAGCTGAGTGGAGAAAGGGGTCAGTGGCCCCTGTGAGCCACTAGCTCTAGTTGAGGGGTGGGAAATAGAATCACAGAAGGGTTAAGGGAGATAAGATGCACCCGCTTGGGCTGGTGTTGCCACTTGACTCCATGGAGCCAAAAGTCGCCTGTGACTCACGGAGGCTTCCGAGCCAAAGGCAGCTCGGACCGTTCAGCAAGAGCCACCCACGCAGGCAGCGCGGCTCCAGCGCCAACGGATGGAGTCCTGGCCACCCCAGCACCTCCCCACCCCGGCTGACCTGCAGAACTTTCACTCTGCACCTCCTGCTCCTTCCTCCTAAGGCTCAGGAGCTCACACCAGCCTGCACACGTTCTCCTTTTCAGAACAAAAGTGCAATTGAGATGAGCAACCCCAGAGCCTGACCTGCCTTTCAACTCCAGCAAATTTCACTGGGCTTTGATACTCCCCGTCATCGTGCTGTGGCTCAGCGAGGCAGCTGTTAACATCAAGAAGGAGAAAATAAGTTTATTTTACTATATATTAAATAAAACAAAAAAAGAAAGGAGAGCGGGAGGCTCTGTTCCAAGGTCAGGCACTTGACTGTGGAAAGTTTTCCTGGACACAAACACACTCGGAGCAAGGGAACAGGCTCGAGCTTTGCAGAGGAGCAGCTCAGAGCAGGAATGTGGTGCTCGTGGAGTGCCAGGCGTGAGGAGCACTGCCCAGGCGTGAAGATGTGGCTGGAACGGAGCAGATCTCCCTCTCCAGAGCACCCAGTACGTGCTGCTTTTCAACCGACTCCTGCCAGGGGCTGAGCCACGCAGAGCAGTTCTTCTGAGAAGCCACGTGTGACCCGGACAAGTCACCCAAGGCAGCTGTTGCAAGACCAGAACTTGCTCACTTCCTGAGACACTCGACCAGCGCGCAGCCCAAACCACTTCCCAGCCGTTTGGGTCAGGAGGACTCACCGAGGCAAGTCGGCTTCTGGGAAAACTCTGCTTGGAAATCCCACCCTGAAGAGGAAGCCCTGTAAGACGGCCTTGCAGAGAGAGAACTACTCATCAAACAAGGGCTCAGCGCCGGGGCACGAGGTAGGGCAGGAGATTTAATCCACAAGGCTTCTTTTGAACCCACCAAATACAAAGCGATGGGAGTGGATGTTTTCCACCTGCACCCACCTCTCTCAGTTAGGTGACTGTACCCAAAGAAGCTGGATTGCCTGCAGAGCCAGAACCAGGCTCTACGGGGACAAGAGGGATGCTTGACGGATCCCAGGAACCCAACCGCACGATGTTTTCTTTGCCCTAACACAAATGTCCCCGATAAGCCTGCCGGCGAGACCCAGGTTGGGCTGTCTCATTCCCAAGGAAACAAGCCAAGGGTTCCCACGCCACCTTCCCGCTGCTCAGCGCACAAAAGCAACACAGACTTCCTGAAATCCCTCTCTCCGTGACCCTCCCTACTGTTTCTCTGCATCCTGCCCCAAGGCCACGCTCTATACTGAGATAACAACGCGTTCGGCTGCCAAAACCAGCAGCCAGAGGAGTCCAGGATCTACAGAAATCTTTGTTCAAGCAGGGACCTGATCTGAATGGTCAGAAGCCGGAGATGAAGCCCTGTGGTTCCAGCTTACCTAATCCACACAAAGGCCATCGTGGGATCTCTGAAAGAGCTCGACGTCTGGGTACCAAGGTCCCACAGGCACCCACCTCCCAGTCAGAACCACCTCCCACTGGATCAGGGACTCCAAGCCCCATCCAACCTGCTCTTGAACCCCTCCCAGGGATGGGGCAGCCACAGCTTCTCTGAGCAACCTGGACCAGGGCCTCCCCATCCTCATCATTAAGAATTTCTTCCTAACATCTCATCTCAATCTCCCCTTTCTCAGCTTAAAACCGTTCCCCTCATCCCATCCCTGCACTCCCTGATCAAGAGCCCCTCCCCAGCTTTCCCACAGCCCCTTGGAGTACTGGAAGCCAGAAGAGCCGGAGACAATTTCCATCAATTTAACATTAAATCCCCACACAAAGAAATAAAAACCAAGCAATTGCACGCACTAAATAAGAAAATGTCTCCGTTTTCTTTGCAGTTGGCACTTAATTCAGATATTTTCTTAAGTCTGGGGCATCCAGGCATCCCCGCTCTTGTAAACTGCACACTAATTAAACACATTACGCTCGCTCTCAAAAACATATCAATCAATTGGCATGCGATCAGCATCCAATAATTGCTGCTGCTGAAGCTCAGCCTCCCCAGAGAGGTGCGATTTTGCGCGTTAATTGTTTAGGTTTGCCAAGCGAGATGGGAGCTAACGAGCAGCCCGAGTGCCACCTTGGGAGAAGGTTCCTGTTGAAGGGAGAAGAGGAGGCAGGGATTAGCCCATCTTCCTCCCCTTCCCAGGCTCTGAGGAACACGCTCTGAAGAACAGTCCCTGAAACACAGCCCAAATTGAAGCCAGATGTGTAGGAAGTGTCTCATTAGCAGTAATTGCTTTGCACGGATTTGAGGTTTCCCCTCTGTGCCACCACCAAACGCACTTTTAAGAAGCTGCCGTGGGTTGGGTACCGGGATGCACCGATGGGGGGAAAGGGAAAAAACCCGCAGGGCAGAGTCTCTCTACACTAACATTTTTACTGAAGCCGAAAGTTTACTCAGCCTGGGCTGGCCGCAGGTGTCCAAGTGGCAGAGGATCCCTGCTCCAGCAGATTAAGCTGAAAAACCCAGCATCTCAAACCCTCTTCCAGGAGCACGGCTCATCACAGACAAATGATTCGTGAAATAGCCTCATGATTAGCTCCCTTGCACCCTCCCTGCTTTCATAAGGGGAAAACCAGGCACGAGACGCTCCAGGAACTCGTCCCCTTTCCCTGCAACTCAAGGCTGGTTAGAGGATCTGGCAGGGACTCCAGGCTTCCCTTATCCAACCATCTCCGCTTGTAATTTTATCTGTGGAGCGATTTTCCTTGGATTACAGGGCTAAATCCAGAACAAATCAAAGCCAAAGGCGCAAATAAGAACAGGTCAATCAGGTCCTTGCACGGAACTGCAGAGATGTTTCTGTTCCCTGGAACTGGAAGAAACAAAAACAAAGCGAGGATAGTCCCAGGCCACCTCAGGGACAGGACGAGACCCTCTCTGCTCAGCCCTTGGCCCTTCTGAGTCCGTGTGGTACCCAGAGCCTTTCTTTTCTCCAAGCTGCACAAATATCCCTCCTTCATCAGGTGAAAACTCCCCGCCTAATCAATTTACCAAATCAGCCCTTTGTCCTTATGCTGAATTTCAACTTCTTAAAATAAAACCACAGGCAGAATCTCTGATTTACAGCGGGTACCTTCATAATTCTGCCTCCTCGCACTCCACAACACAGGAACAGTGGGAAGTGAGCAGCGGTTAAGCACCAGCACCCCCAGCTCTGCTGCACTGCTGGCCCCTCCCCAGGGTCTCATTCCCTGCTGGGGATGCTGAGCTGGGACGCAGCCCCGGTGCAGGGGCCCGTGCTTCATCATCCCAAGACAGAAAAGCCTGGGAAGCAGCACCTCGTACCCACAGCATGAATCGACCCCTGACACCCCGCAGCGAGCGGGATGAGCGATGAGCATCCTTCCCGTCCCGGCACTTGGGATGGTGCGAGGGTCCCCGTTCCAGTGGGAAACGCTCCCAGTGGGAGACCCTTACTGTACGGCCACTCTTCCCCTCCCTCATTTCCTTCTCCAGCCCATGCAAAACAAAGGACCCAGTCTTTGCTAGACATAAAATAACTGTAACAGCCACCCCCGGGGACAGGGTGGAAGAGCGATTCGTATGTCAAAAGAGGAGCAGGCACCGGCATTATTTTTGGTGAGACGAACATAATTGAGAGCCTGCAAATCTCCCCTCTTCCTTGGGCTCCTTTCTCAAGTCCCTTCAGCATGCTGCATCCCCTTCTCCCCCGCCTCCCCAACGCCAGCAGAGCTCAGATCGCAGTCTCTGGGGCTAAGACAATAGCTGCTTATGTTCTAAACCAGCACTGCTTTCTGGGAAGAGAGCCAGGCCTGGCAGCTCTCAGCAGCAGGGAATAAAAGACGTGTTTGTGCTACGGAGCCCCTCTGCACCAGTGGGGCACCTTCAAAGGGAGGCAAAGGCATCAGCCTGCTGGGGATCCGAAACAGAAACGCAGACAGATGCCCCGCGCCGAGTGAGAAAGAGCACAGGATCGAGAGCAGCGAGCGCCTTGTTCGAGGAAGAGCTGTGCAACCGGCAGCAAACGTGGCCCTCGGGCACAGGCAAGACGCGCAGCATCTCCCTTCCAAGAGCTGAGAGCGCCCAGGCTGCTGAAATCGGTGGGAATTGAGGATTCTCCAAGCAGGAGGCAGAGGCTGGGCTGAGCATGGGGACAGTCTCCACCAAGAGCGAGCTGCATTTCAGCAGGAACAGCAGGGATCTCAGCTGCAGCGGAGCTCCCTCCCTCCACCCCACAGAGGGCAGCGGGCGCAGGAGGCAGGCGGGCAGCGCTGTGTTTTGCCAGCCGTTTCTCCACGCTCACTGCTGCCAAGGCTGAGCGCACAGTCCCCGGGGGAGTTCCTTCTCCGCACCGTGGGCTGGATAACAATAAGAGCCCTTTGCTCCCTCTAGAAGTCGTTGCAGAGGCAGAGCAGCCCTCCCTGCAGGGCTTGGGGATGGCTTAGAATCATAGAAATCATAGAATAACCAGGTTGGAAGAGACCCTCTGGATCACTGAGTCCAACCATTCCCATCAATCACCAAACCATGTCCCTCAGCACCTCGTCCACTCATCCCTTAAACCAGGGAAGGTGACTCAACCCCCTCCCTGGGCAGCCTCTGCCAGGGACCAACCACCCTTTCTGTGAAAATTTCTTTCCTGATGTTCAGCCTGAATCTCCCCTGGCAGAGCTTGAGGCCATTCCCTCTCGTCCTGATCCCTGCCCCTTGGGAGAAGAGCCCAGCTCCCTCCTCTCCACAACCTCCTTTCAGGTAGTTGCAGAGAGCAATGAGGTCTCCTCTCAGCCTCCTCTTCTCCAGGCTAAACTTAGTGGTACCCAAGCCCTGGTAACACCAAACCAGACCCACCCGAGCACCTGAACACGGCTCCAATGCTCTCGCACCCAGCACAGAGCTGGTCAGGAGGCAGTGAAACCTCCCACTCGCCCTCTTTGCCATCACACCCACTTCCACAGGCTCATCCCCAGCTGCTGTGAGCGCAGCAGGGTGCAAAAAGCCCATCCCAACAGAGTCAGCCCCGCTCGGCTGCTCCCATTTGTGCAAGAGCCCATGCTCGGCGGGGACAGAGCATCATCACGCTCGGTACAAGCCGTGGCCTGGCTCATACCTGCCCTTCCTAGCTCAGAAAGCAGGATGGGATTTCCCAGGATGGAAACTGCCCCCTCCTGCCCTCGGCAACACAGCCTCTTGCCCCACCGGGCTCTCTCTGTACCTCCCCCACGCCCCAGGCAGTACATAATTCATTTGCTGCTCTCCTTCCTCCCCGGCACCGCTGTCAGATGCAATAGCCAACACCACTGTCTTTAAAATGTCCATGTTTCACTGCAGTGAAACAAAATGCAAATCAATTAATCCTAAAGAAGAGGGGAAAAAAAAAAAATCAAACTGGCCTCTTATTTTCCTTTCTTTTTACAAAGCTTTAAAGTTGCTTTTTGACTGTCCTGAATAATTGAAGTCAACATGAAAATTTAAAGTCTTTCAAGATTGCATTAAAATTCATTCTCCTTCCCTTTGGAGAATTGTCATTGCCGGAGTCCCATGTAGGGCAGACAGCACAAGCAGCTGCCTCCGTTCACAGCATTTAACTCCGTTCTCTCTGGCTGGAGAAAATTCCCTCTTAATTGTTTAAAGAAAACGTAGCATCCTCCACTGCTTCCCATCAGCAGCCTACTAAGCTCACCGATTCCAGCACAAGTTCTGCTTTTGCTCTATCACCTTCAACCTATTTAAGTTTCAGCATTTCCCCACCGCCCCTCCTGTCCCAGCATGACCCCAGGTTTCTGCTCTGAGCCAGCAAAGCAGCCCCCTTGGCCCCTTCCTCGCTCCAGTAAGCTGCTGTCCAGCTATTATATGCATCCCTAGAACCATTAGGTTGGAAAAGACCTTTGAAATCATCAATTCCAACCGTACCTGCCCTCTACTCATATCCCTGTGCATGAGTGGGCACAGCACTTCACAGGGTACTGAGATCTCGCATCTCCCAGTAGGAAGGATGCAAATAGACTGGATGCAAGGAAGAATTTCTTCACTGTGGGAGTTGTGAGGACCTGGAACAGGTTGCCCAGAGAAGCTGTGGCTGATCCATCCCTGGAGGGGTTCAAGGCCAGGTCGGATGGGGCTTGGAGCCCCTGATCCAGTGGGAGGTGTCCCTGCCCACAGCAGGGGGGTTAGAACTAGATGATCTTCAAGGTATCTTCCAACCCAAACTTATTCTATGATTCTAAGTTGTCTTTAAAAGGCCAAAGTGTCCCTTCCTGGAGCATCTGCAATGGTTAGGCCATCTGATAACCTAATGCACGAGGAAAACAACAGAGACCAGGTAAAAAAATAAAGGCTAGAGCTGGTCTTAGTGCTCTTAAAACGATGCTGAGACAATTAAACCCTACTGGGCTTTTGTGTGAGAGCTCTTCAACAGCACCTGCAGCGGCTGCCGGCTCCCAGGCCGCTGCTCCCCCAGCACAGAGGCTGCGCAAACAGGGTCAGGTTTCCTCTTAAATCACACCAGGCTGCAGGCACTGCTTCCAATTAAGTGTTATAACCTTCGGTGAAGCTCTCCCAATTCACCCCACTTGACCAACTGACCCCAAAGATTTTGAACAGCCTCTATAAATCCTATTGATCTTCACCAAAGTCAAACCCATCTGGGTTTTGTTTCCAGAAAGGGGAGTTATCAGTGAGTGAGAATGTGGTGCTTGCACTGACCATTAACCTCACACTTTCCTTTTAAGTATAAGCTGACCCTTTTCTCCTCTCGGTAAAGGGACAAGCAGGCACTTCAGAACAGAAATATGCCCCCAAAAATCTCCCAGCAGAAATAGAGCCATAGAATCATTAAGGTTGGAAAAGTCCTCTCAGCTCATCAAGCCCAACTGTCAGCCCAACACCACCATTCCTGCTAAACCATGTCCCAAAGTGCCACAGCTACGTGCTTTTTGAACCCCTCCAGGGACAGGGAATCCACCACTTCCCTGGGTAGCCCATTCCAATGCTTCATCACTCTTTCTGCAAATAATTTTTAACTAATATCCAGTCCAAACCTCTCCCAGCGCAACCCGAGATCATAAATACCAGCACTGAATGTTCACACTCCCGTGTGCTCACACTTGCATATCCCCTAGGGGGAAAAACCTCTGCCCCTTTCAGGTGCAGGGAGAGCCAGGGCAGGGCAAACTCTTTTGGAGTGCAGCAAAATCCACGAGACAGACGCCAGGATGCAGAACAAACTCTAACTGCAAAGTGCTGTGAGCAAACAGGGCTGTTCTAAGGGATCATTAGCATGAAAGGAAACAAGCTGGGAGACAGTGCGGCACAAATGCCCACAGCCAGGTAAAGCAGGATTAGAGAGGCAGCAGCCAGTCACTCCAAACAAACAAGTTCTGAGCCAGCAGCAGAGGCCGGCAGAGCTGGCAGTGAGGTTCAGTGGAGGATGCGTAGCTGCCTGGAGCCTTAGTGGTAAAACAAGGGGGAAAACAAAATAAACCTCATTAAAAACGACCTCCCTCCTGCTTCTCTAAGCCACCGTACTGAGGTACAAAGCAAAAGCCTGACAGTATCCAACAGCACCGTCTCCTTTATTCCTCAGAGTCCCGCAACTCTCAGCATTTCCTCTCTCTTCTGCAGAACTCGGAAGGCTCTGCCCCGTTCCTGCCTGCAGGAGGGCTAGGAAGACAAGTCCAGGGTCTGTTCTGGGATGCAGATCACTTGTGGTCCTTAGCAAGCAGCTGAGAAGACCAAGGTTTATACTTTTTTAATAGAAGATTTAAAACGGAACAGAGATGAATGGTTCAATCCATTCACCAAGGATGCCTGGTGTGGGTCCCAGTCACACAGTGGGAAGAGAAGCCAGTCCTGTCACCTTTCCTAGGATGGGAAGTATCACTACCAACCCTGGCTGCTGGTGCAGAGACACAGGAGAAAGACAATCCCCACTTTAAAGCACCCCAGGTATCCTCCTCTCCATCTTCACGATCCCTCCCCAGCCGCTGATGCCTCAGCGACTCGGCACCCATCCACTTTCTGGAAAACAGGACTTTTATTCACACTTCTCTAACCTCTAACTCTAAACTTCTAAAAAGAAGGGGGCAGAGGCAGTTTCTTTTGTGTCAAAGGGGACAAGCTCTTTCTACTCCCTCTCCACACATGCTCTGCTGACCCCTGCCACCTGCACAGTAGAGCTCCCTCCCCTCTGAGAAGCCCTCCAGGCAACCCCCATGCTCTCTGCTGGCTGGGCTAACGACTGCCCAGGAACAGGCTGCTCCAAATCATCAGCCTCCCACGCACACGTACTCTGCTCCCTCGAAGCCGTAAGTTCCCATCACACAAGGCATCCTTGTGTATCGAGACCAAATGCATCCCAGCCTCCCCTGCCCCACTTTCAGTCCAAGAAAGAAGATAAGTGCTGCTCTTACCTGGTAATGAATAATCCAGAATCCACGTGGGAGAGGACAGCACATGCAAAAAAAAAACAGAGCAAGAACAGTCGGTCAGACCAGAGTAAAACCTGCCCACAGATTCGATAAGAAGAGCTGCTCCACTCTCTGGGTAGTGCAGGGTGGTTCTGCCGGCCATGGGGAAAAGCTCGATGGATGTGGAGCAAGGGCAGCATCACTGTGCTCAGCCAGCCCCCAGGTCTCACTCCTCCCCACCCTGCACAAGAGGTTTCTTCCCCATTTCCCAATTCCCCCTCACCCCTAGAAGCCAACTACTCAGCAGCCCTGCAAAGCATCACCCCACACATCCCGACTCGGGGTCAGAGAAACTGTGTGGATCAAAGCCCTCAAAGGGAGCTACTCTGACCTCTGCAGATCTGCAGGGACTCCAGCAGAAGGCAGATAAGCCTTATCAGTGGCACAGAGGACAGTGGAGCCCCTGGTTCCTGCCACATCACCACCAAGTGGCTCATGGAGGTGTTTAAGGGACGGCTGGATGAGGTGCTGGGGGACACGGTTTAGTGATTGATGGGAATGGTTGGACTCAATGATCCAGTGGGTCCTTTCCAACCTAGTGATTCCATGAACTCCTGCAGCACCCCAAGTCCCAGGGCAGCAGCCTATCCACACCTCCTCTTCTTTTCTACAACAAAAAGTTAACCGATGAGGGGAAAGCAGACAGATAAAGAGGGAGAAGAGCACTTGTACTTCCCAGGAAAAGGAGATGGCTGAGCAGTGCTTGAGCCAAGCAGCCGAGGTAGGAGGTACCCACTAAAATCCACACCAAGAATGTGTTTGGTGGCAAGGAAGAGGAATGGTGGTGTGGAACACAATCAGTGCAGCACGAAACAGGTCACACACCTTAAGGGAAAAGGATCTATTGGTCAAAGAAATATCCGAGTGGCATCTCTCAGGGTGGAGGGGGTATGGCAAGGGTACAGCTCAAGACATGGACTAGTCAAAGGTTGCACGCACAGCGAAGATGGGGAGGAGGAAGAAAGCAGCAGCCAAGTTTACTTCTTTTCTGGCAACACCTCTCGTGCTAGATCTCCATAAAGCCTCAGAGCTCTGCAGTGCAGCAGCCAGTATATTACATGGGATCTTGGCACAGAGGGAAGACAGCAGCGAGCGAGCAAGCTGACCCTCCTGCCCTGGAGGTCCCAGGTCCATCACATGCACATCACCACGTGCACCAGACGCACAGGTCATACAGCAAACGCTTGCAAGGACCTTCAGCGGCTGCTGCAGGCAACCCCATTAACAAACGCCCCTTGCTCTACAACCTCCCTACCGCACCTGTTCAGTGCAACACAGGCTCCTCTTCTACCACAAGGGATGTACCTGAAATTCTCTGTGATGGGAATGCACAACTATTACATATCCTCCTCTGCAGCCCCTTCTGAGGGCTGGGATCAGGCAGGCAAAGCTCAAGCAACTTCAGAGAGCCAGTGAATCACAACCAGCTGAAAGAGCTGAGAGCAACAAACTACTGCTGGCGCACGCTGCATCAGTCTCATTTCTTAATAGCAGGTTTTAATCTCCTAATGGGGCTGCAGCGACTCTCCCAGCACGGGGACAGCAGCTGAAGTCACCTGCATGGCTCAGAAACAGCTGGGCAGGCAGCCAGGGCTTCACCAGCACTCAGGATGACCCAGTCCCCTCATTCACCCTGCCCTGGACACAGAAGGTTATTGCTCTGCCTAAGCAGGGGAGAAACCACGGGACAAGAAAGTCTTGCCTGAGGAGACCTGAGGATGTCAATCACAGCATCTCAGAAGGGTCGGGGTTGGAAGGGAATTGTGGAGCTCACCCAGTCCAACACCCCTGCTAAGAGCATGGTCAGCAGCAGCTGCACAGGAGCATCCAGGAAGGTTTGGATCTCTCCAGAGAAGGAGGAAACACACAGGAAAGAAGTTTTTCCACATGCCCGTTGCCCCTTGTCCTGTCACCAGGTACCACCAAAATGCAAGTTAGGGGAGCTCCAAAATGCCCTTGAGATCAGCACAGGGGACAGTACAGCCTCAGAGAGCAGGTACAAAGCACTTGGAAGGGGTTTGGGAGCAGCAGGCCAGGGGAAAGCGGAGTCACATACCCCTAGCACATACCCTGGCTCCTGTCGCAAGGGAGCGGGCATCTCTCCCAAAGCTGTAAGGCCAAAAGGGCAGCGAGAGCCCAGCAGAGCCAGGGAACAGCAGCAAACAGCTGCTGCCAATGCTCCAGCCAGCAAGGGTTGCCAAGGCTGCTGGGCTCTGTATATGCAGCAACAACCTTTGAAGTCAGGGCAGAGGAATGCGCCCTGCTCCTCTCGGCCAAAGCAAGGCAGGAGAGACCACGCTCCTGCAGCCACCTCTCCAGCCCAGGGCTCTCCCCACGTACGCAGAAGCAGGGGTTCGTGCTCCATCGTGCCTTTAGTCAGTGAGCCGCTGCAGCCCACAAGGGGTGAGCTGTGACTGTAAAGCATCTCGTGTTCTTAGCGCTTATTGCCCAGGAGCTGAGTGGCTGGAAGACAGAGGACAACACCTGCCAGCCTGGCTGGGTCACACTGTTTACCCCAAGACACCAGGCAAGCCCCACGATTTATCAGAGAGCACAGCGATAGGTCAAGGGGGAATGGTTTTAAGCTAAAAAAATAGGATATTGAGATGAGACCTTCAGAAGAAATGCTCTCCTGTGAGGGGAGGGAAGCTCGGGTTGCCCAGAGCAGTGGTGGCTGCCCCATCCCTGGAGGGGTCAAGGTCAGGTTGGATGGGGCTTGGAGCCCCAGATCCAGTGGGAGGTGTCCCTGCCCATGGCAGGGGGGTTGGAGCTAGGTGACCTTTGAGGTCCCTTCCAACCCAAACCATTCTTCATTCTATACTCCCACCTTTAAGCTGCTCTGACAGCCCCTCCTCTGGGGAGAGGCAGCCCACTGCCCACATCCTTTATCGATCGAGGCCACGGGCTCCTTCCAAAACAAATTCCAACAGATTTTGGATGTTGATTGCCACGTAGGCAGTTTTCTGCCTGTAAACAATTATTCCTGTGTTTTGACACCCCCGTAAGCGTGGTCAGACCATCTGTCTGAACTGCAAGGCTGTTAACTGGTGTTAAACTGCCATTAGCTGCAGATGCAAAGCTAGATTAGTTTGAAGCAACCACCAAACCCAGAAAAACACACATATAAGTTAAGATATGGTGGAAATAAACCGGCAGAGCCAATTATCTGTCCGCTACGGGCGTTAAACACCATGTAAGACCCCACAGCCTCACCACGCAGCTTCCACAGCCCACGCTCTGACTTTGACCATCCTGTTGATCAAAACTCCCACACCGCGAAGCCAATCGGTTCCCACCCCTGTTTGGAGCAGCATCCAGCGTGACCCCCACGTCTTCCCCTGTCATACACGGGTGCGATTCCTCTCACAGGTCAGCGTTACAGTGGCTGGTTTCCAACCTAGCCCCCGGGCAAAGAATTTAACACGCTAAGATGTAAGACATGCAAGATTTGCCGTGAAGGGAAAGCCTTTAATCTGAGGCTTCGAGCAAGTGCCAGCTCCTTTCAAGTCTATCCTCGTACCCACTGCTGGAGGACCGGCTGTCGCCAAGGAGGAGCATGGCAGAGAGGGGAGAGCTCAAAGGACAGGGCAGGGGAGATTCCCAGCTCCACCAGCTGCTGCAGGGCTGCTGGTCAAACTGGCTGGAGGCAGGAGAGCATAGATTTCGGCACTGGTGAGACCAATCCTCAAATCCTGGGGTCAGTTCTGAGCCCCTCACCATAAGAAGGATGTTGAGGCTCTGGAGCGAGTCCAGAGAAGAGCAACAAACGGGTTGGAGAACAAGAGGAGCGGCTGAGAGAGCTGGGGGTGTTTAGCCTGGAGGAGGCTGAGGGGAGACCCCATTGCTCTCTACAATGACCTGAAAGGAGGTTGTGGAGACGAGGGAGCTTGGCTCTTCTCCCAAGGGACAGGACGAGAGGGAATGGCCTCAAGCTTCACCAGGGGAGGTTTAGGCTCAACATTAGGAACAAAATTTTCACAGAAAGGTTCACTGGGCAGTGGCAGAGGTTGCCCAGGGAGCGGGTTGAGTCACCTTCCCTGGAGGGGTTTAAGGGATGAGTGGATGAGGTGCTGAGGGACACGGGTTAGTGATTGATGGGAATGGTTGGACTCAATGATCCAGTGGGTCTCTTCCAACCTGGTGATTCTATGATTTCATCCCACAAAATGGGGCACCGGAGCTGCTGGGAAGAAGAACTCCCTCTGACAAGCTGGTGTTCCCCATGCAAACCTCTAACTGTGCCAGGCTGCACCCAAGACCCCTCCTGCCGCACAGGTGAGCCGTGCACCCCTCCTGCTCAGCCAGGAACAGTGTGGGTCCCACTAACACCGTGCACATCCCCAGTGCCCTTGACAGTTGTGCCCTGCCTCCTCCTTGATGTGTGGTCCCAGCAGGCAGCTCCCAAACCTCCCCTTCCTGCACCTGGAGCCCAGGGGCAAGTGGGATCTCCTGCATAAAAGCCCCAGGAGCCTAATCCCTCATCATCATTCCCTTTCCTTGCACCTCATCAGGCCAGAGGTGGCTGGATCCACAGCTCCAGGAACTCTCTGCCCAGATAAACCTATCATGATGCATAAAGGGCTGTCCTCTACAGCAGGTCTCTGCATGCA
>WAAB01006319.1:0-20577 GCA_013389865.1 Piaya cayana | reverse complement strand
GGATTTCTGGGGGCAGCACAAAGAGTTCCCACGCTTCGGCTGGGCGAAAGGGCCGCGATGTCCAGCATCTCGCTTTGGGGAAGGAGAAAGCACTTATCACACTCCTCTTTCCGCAGACGCAGCACAACCGAGCACACAGCTGCTGGCAGCTCCCTTTGGGTGTGTGTGACAGCCCAGCAGTCCCAGCACCCAGCATGATGCTCCTGGAGAACAAGTCCAGGCTCTGCGGGAGTGCAGTTCTAGGACTGTACTCCTGAGGAGAGGCTGCTTCCAGCTTTTATAAGGCTACACATCACCATCCACGCACCTTCGAGTCACAGCCAGCTTCTCCCACCAGTCCTGCCCCTCTCCCTTCTGGCTCCATGGCATTTAAATCCAGATGCCTCCAGTAGAGTTGCCAAAAGAATCGCTCGCAGCCTCAAGGGAGCCAGGCTGCACCTCCACAAGACCATGACGGAGTCTAGAAGAGTCCCTGAGGCAAAGAAAGTGCAAGTCCTGCAGGTTAGGAGTCTAACAGAACTGTCTGGAAGAAATTATCAGTCTAGAAAAACAATTCCGGCCTGGGTTTCTTCAGATTCCCTCCTGCTTCAGCGCCTGGGAACTGGGTCCCAGCCAGCAGCTCCGAGTTCAGCAGGCAAGGGTTCTCATGAGCCAGAAGAGCATGAAGCAGATCAGCTGGTGTCAGCAGGAAGCTCGGGATGAAGCCAGAGTTCAGGGAATGGGCCCCTAGCTTGAATCCAAAGCAGAGATGCTCCAGGTGTTCGAGGCCAGGCTGGACGGGGCTGGGAGCAACCTGCTCCAGTAGGAGGAGTCCCTGCCCACAGCAGGTGGTTGGAACTGGATGGGCTTTGAGATCCTTTTTGAACCCAAAACCATTCTGTGATTCCATGATCCCAAGCGATGCCCAGGCACCTGCAGCTCTCGCTCCTCTACCCCACTGGGGTCCGTATGCAGTCAGACATCAGGACGTGCGATTTGTTTTGGGGGCCAAGAGTTTCTCAGGGGATTCCAAGGGCTCTGTTTTCACTGGTTAGTTCACATCACATCCCTTTGATACAGGATCTAAACTCGGACAACCTTTTTTTCTATTGACTGGAGCCACTTCTGGAGGCAGAAGCTCCTCTCTCCCATCCTTAGGTTTGAAGCATTGCCCAGGGCTCTCTCAGTACCTCGAAGGCTGGTCTGGGTTATTGCTCAAGATGCCTCAGCACGTGTAGAAGCGAAGCAGGCACTTGTTCCAACGCAGGCTCTTGCTCTGCCATCCAGCAGAGCTGCCGCTGGGCTCAACCAGCTGCGTATTTCCCCGAATAAGTGGGTGGGAAAATCCAGCCTTTGATGTTCCACTGAGTGGCTCCAAAACAAAGATGGACTAGAGCAGATAAAAAACACCAAACAAACTTCCCAACAGGATATATCCGGCAGATAAAGTGGGAAAGAATTTCATTTCCATGGAAGGCAAACTGCATGAGGTCCGTGGAAGAACCAAAAGGCTGTTGTTTTCCACTCTCAGACTGGGTGGCACAGACAGCTCCAAACCTGTGTTAAGGCTCCCGGAAAAGCCGTCCCAACACAGTTGCTTGCTGCAGGTAGCGGTTCTGGGCAAGGCAGCTTCCCCACAGCCTTATCTCACCCTGCCCAGAGAGCAGGAGCCTTTCCCAGGTAGCTGCAAGCTGGATGTCATCCAGCTCATCATTCCACTATCAGCACGACAGGCAGCAAACGCAAGCAAGCAGGTTGAAAAAGGCAGCCTGAAAAGCAGCAGCAATGGATTTCAGTCCTGGGAACCAGAAATAAACTGGCACAGACCAGAAGAGCTGCTCGTTCTAGAGGAACGGCATGAGAGAGGGAAGATCAGCTGCTTTCAAGTATGTAAGCAACCTCTAAGCAGAAAAAGGACAAGATCATTCTCTGAATCAAGGCAGAGAGAGCTGGGGGTGTTCAGCCTGGAGAAGAGGAGGCTGAGGAGAGACCTCATTGATCTCTGCAACTACCTGAAAGGAGGTTGTGGAGAGGAGGGAGCTGGGCTCTTCTCCCAAGGGACAGGGGACAGGACGAGAGGGAAGGGCCTCAAGCTCCACCAGGGGAGGGTCAGGCTGGACATTAGGAAGAAATTCTTCACAGAAAGGGTGATTGGGCAGTGTCAGAGGCTGCCCAGGGAGGGGGTTGAGTCACCTTCCCTGTAGGGGTTTAAGGGATGGGTGGACGAGGTGCTGAGGGACATGGGTTAGTGATTGATGGGAATGGTTGGACTCATGATCTCGTGGGTCTCTTCCAACCTGGTGATTCTATGATTCTATTCTATGATTCCATGCTCTGAGAAAGCTGCCATACCAGAAAGCCAGTTTCCATCATATTCCTATAGTTGTTTCCCCACCTTTAATGCTCTTTATAACCAGAGCAATAAGAAACTCAACAAGCTCAGTTCCATCCTCCAGCAGCCCAGACCATGACAGCAAAGAGAGGAAGGTGCTTGCATCAACCCCGCACTCCAGCCAGGCATTCCCAGGGCTGGCGGGGCAGCCTCACAACGCTGCTTTTCTTCCCAAAGCGCACGGCTGCCCCCTCCCCGCTTCCTCTCCCCATCCTCTTCCCCCACAAAGAGAGCCCCAGATCTCAACAGCGACACAGATGAGCCCAGCACATGGGGCTCTGCTGCAGGCAGGGAGGGGAGAAAGGAATAATGAGCGACAAGCCTCATTTGCAGTCTGGCAGTGCCACCTAAGCCACAACCAGAGCCCCCCTGCCACCACCTCTATGCAATAAGTAGAACACGTAAATCTGGCAGCCAAAGGAAGCTTTTACAGAGCTGAGAGACAGGCTGTCAAGGCTCGACGGTGCTTTGTGCAAGGCACTGCTGGTCCTGCCACCGTGGGCTCGGGGCTCTGCTCAGCTGAGATACAAGAGAGGGACCAGCTGGTGCGGCACAAGACTGCGAACACCAGGAATGGTGCATCCCTCCACCTCATGCGTCTGTCATTTACTTCTCCAGCTCATCTGTCAAGAAAAGGCTGCACACAGCCTACAGACACCACTGTATGCGGTACCGCCGCAAGGAACACCGTGTCCTCTGGTGGAACAACTGGCCCCGCAAGACGTACCAGGGTGCTCAGGCTGCTGCCTGTTCAGTATAACGTCCATAAGAACCATTGTGTTATGAGATAGAAGCCCCCACTACACAAAGGAGCAGGACTTTGACCACTGGCACCCCTCTCATCCCAGTTTTCCACTCACGCATCAAGCTCAGCACCTAGGAATAAGTCATAGAATCGTAGAATCATGGAATATCTTGGGTTGGAAAGGATTTTAAAGCCCTCCAATTCCACCTCACCCTGCCACGGGCACAGCCCCAGCCAACAAGCAGGAGACCTGGCCACAGAGAGGGGAATTGTGCATAAGAAGCACCTCTTGGGGCACAGGATGCTCCTTCAGCATCCTCCAAGCGAATTATCTCCAGCCGTGCTCTTCCACCAAGCAAAACAGGGCTCGTTCTGCGAGCTAAATATATTCCTCGGTCCCTCAGGGTTACTGACAAACTCTGGCAACAAGGACTGCAGGAACCTTGATAATATTGTAGGATTTACCCAGCCCTCTAAGAATAACTGCACTGCCTATGAGAACATCGCAGGAATTAGCTCCTTCCTGCCCACTACAGCCCTGGTACCATGCAGCTAAGCCAGGAACCTGCTGTTCTGGGGCAGGCACCGGGAAGAACATGGATTTGCAGACATTTCAGCATTGCCTCAAATGGAATTTTTTTTTTTTTTCCCCCTGCAGGATTAGAAGTTTCACCCTCAGCTTCCTGCAGAGAACAGTGCAGCGCTGTGCCTGGCGCAGTCCCACCCGGGTGCGAGCGGAAAATAACCAGCAGGGCTCTCCATAAAGAGATTAAAACCTTTCTACGCCAACAACAACCGATGAGGGAGGAAAGGGGAACTCTGCAAGAAGCATGGGCACACAGGACATCACGCTTCGACTCTTTAGGCACGAGCTGCTAAGCCAGCAGCTGCTTTTCCTTGCTGGAGCTCCACGGGCACTCTGCATCCCCAACTCTCCACCTCACAGCCTCCCACACCTCCCGTGGAAGGAGAGGAACGGCTCACAACCTCGCAGGATCCAAACGAGTCCACACAAGAAGCCCCCGGCGAGGCTTTCCAGCAGCCCCCCAGCCTACCCACCAGCCCCAGCCTTGCACAAGCGCCGCGCGTCTTCCCCAGCCTGGCAGAGGTGCTGCCTCCCCAGCTTTTGCCTCTCCCACCCTTTGACAAGCTCCGGCATTGCCCAAATTCTCTCCAAGAGGCGCCAGTGCTGCAGGGGAGCAGCCAGCATCCTTACAAGCTGGTGTCTGCCTCTGCATCCAGAGGCGCTCAGGGGATGCTGCATAGCTGGCATTCCAGGCTGGCAGAGCTGTGCCGCGCGTAATCCACCTGACCAGGGCACAAGCCAGAACAGGTTACGCAAACGGAGCTCAGGGAGAGCAGTCTCGAGCAGGGAAAGGCAGAAAAAAGGCTGGAGAAGGAGCTGTATATCTTTGTACACATTTAGGAGCCCTCAAGCCAAATCCTTCCAATGCTCCAAAGCGCTCTGACCCTTCCAACTCGTCACCAGCAAGCCAGTGAGACAGAGATTGTCATAGAATTATAGAATAACCAAGTTGGAAGAGACCCATTGGATCATCAAGTCTAACCGTTCCTATCAAACACATAAAATCACAGAATAACCAGGTATTGTCCTTTCTATGCCCTGCAGAGGGAGGAAGAAGAGATCCCAACTCATCTTGCCTAAGTTTTCCTGGAGGCAGGAAAGGAGCAAGACTCTTCTTCCAGCACTGCCACCCTTCTCTGGGTGCTGTGACCACAAGGAAGGACACAAGCTCAAAGGGGACTCACTGGGATGATGCTGCATCCCTCTCTTCTTCCTTCCAGCAAGCAGTGTGGAGCTGAGCAGGAAAGTCAGGCTGGAGATGGAGCTCAACTACAGAACCAAGCAATTACTCACCCCAAAATCTGCAGGCTGCGGGGCCAGCAAGGCAGGGGAGGACAGGCACAACTGAAATTGGGCTTAGAAGGGGACTGGAAAAAGAGAAGCAGCTTCTCAGGCGAGTTTTTGCAGCACAAGGACCTGCCCAGCCTTGCACTGAGGAAGCCAAGCACCTGCCCTGCGAACGGAGAGCCCGAGCGTGCACACACAGGCAGGCGTGCAGCCTCCTCACAGGCTGGGGCACCCCGAAAGGGAGCACGGCAGGGACTGAAGCCTGGAGAACTTGGCTTTGCATCCCCCTCTCTGTGCTGGGGGACAGCAAGCAGGCAGCGGGTGACAGCCTCTTCTCTCAGGTTGCAGCTCACCTCCCTCTCCCCACCCTTGTCCTGTCTTGTAGGACAGACTAGAACAAGAGACCACGGTGGAAGGACCAACAACCCTTCTAGTTCATATCCTTGACAGAAGAGTGTCAGAAACAAGCTCACCTATATCCTACACCTATCTGGAAATTGGCTCCTCAGGGACTTCCTAGTGATAAGACAAGAGGGAATGGCAATGAATTGGAGAGGGGAAGACTTAGACTGCGCGTTAGGAAGAAATTCTTCACAATGAGGGTGAGGAATCCCTGGCCCACAGCAGTATTGGCTGCCCCATCCCTGGAGGTGTTCAAGGCAAGGTTGGATGGAGCTTTGAGCAACCCGACTGATCCAGCGGGAGGCGTCCTTGTCCATGGCAGCGGGGAGGGGAACTGGATGGATTGGTTTTAAGGTCCCTTCCAACCCAAACCATTCCATGATTCTACGATTCCTCAGCCAGAACTGGCTTATCTTGCACAACTCACTTCCAGAGAACTGACTGACCCACCCATAATGATTTTGCCTAATCCTGTTCCAGCCATTTATAATTTCTGGCTCTTGCACCATCCATTGGCAATGAATTCCTTAGGTTACGATGTCACCCTGTAAGAGTGGCCTCCTACCCAGCCCGCTACCTGGGTTCTTCCCCCTCCAGTCTTGAACAGAAGAAAATTCCTCTCCTGTACAACTATCTGCATCTCACACCCCTTTATGCCGACCTTTCTAACTAGAAGCCTACCCCAAGCTAAAAGGCTCCAGAACTTACTCAAGAAGGGCTGCAGGCTGCCTGGTCCTGCTGAGATGATGCACATGGTTTAGGAGACGAGGATGTTACTCTCAGAAGGCTTCAAGCCCCTGCAATGAGCAACCAACACCAGGATCTTTTGTCTCTCTGCCCAGCACCCTTGTGCCCAGAGCCACCAAAACTGGTACCTGCAGATGCAGCAGAGCGGGGGGCCCAGCTCCAACCCCACGGCTCCCTCCTCCCCTGAACCAGAGCAGCAGGCACAGAGCACCATGCGCCTGGTGCCTCCAGGCACAGGGGCAAGAAGCCACACTGAGTGACCAGAGATTTCCCTCTCCCTTCCCAAATTTGTAGGGATTCAGCACTGTGGCACTGGAGATGGAGACTTAACCGTACCCCAGAGAGCTGCCAGGGACAAAAGGCAACCCATGGAGAAGGGGGTCTCTTCCTTACCAGGGTGACATACCCACCACCATCACCGTATAGGGACAAGCATCTCGGTGCCATTGTTTGCAGGCAACCTCACTGCCCAGGAATGCAGCAGCTCGTGGGGGCAGGGAGATGGGGCTGGTGGGAAATGCTTCCTGCACAGAAGAGCTCGCTCCTCAGCTCGTCTATTAAACAAAGCCACAAGTGACCTGGCTACTTATCTGAGGAAACCCAGTCGGCCCCTGGAGTAGAGCGCTGCTAGACAACAGCGGCTCCAGGAGCCATCAGAGCACCAGGTCACACCAAGCGTGAACAGATGCAGGAGCTGTATCTGCAAACGTCCTGGGGTCTGCAGTTTCCCCATACCTCAATCCACCTTCTACCCAACCCACATCCTCAGAGACTTCCAAATACCACGCTGATGCTCTGCTGGCTGCAGAGATCATACAATCATAGCATAGTTTGGGTTGGAATTGATCTTAAAGGTCACCTAGCTCCAAGCCCCCTGCCATGGGCAGGGACACCTCCCACTGGATCAGGGGCTCCAAGCCCCATCCGACCTGGCCTTGAACACCTCCAGGGACGGGACAGCTACAGCTTCCCTGGGCAACCTGGGCCAGGGCCTCCCCACTCTAATCGTGAAGAAATTCCTCCTCATGTCCAGTCTAAATCTGCCCCTCTCCAGTTTATCCCCATTGCCCCCAGTCCTATCACCACAAGCCTCTGTGAACAGCTCCTCCCCAGCTTTCTTGTAGCCCCTTCAGGTACTGGAAGGTGCTCTAAGGTCTCCTCAGAGCCTTCCCATCTCCATGCTGAACCCCGACTCTCTCAGCCTGTCCTCATATGGGAGGTGATGCCCTGTAAGAACTACTTGAGCTTTGTTTTATGCCTTGCCACGACTGAGGAAGGCAGCCCCCGGGGCTTTCATGACCCATTAAAACAGAAGAACAGGTTGTTCCCTGCAGAGAAGCAGGGTTGGGGTGAGGGAGAGGGAGCAGGAGGCTGTGTGGTGGGTATGGGGCTGCAGACCACTGGAGAGAGACAGACCACAGTCACTGAAGCTCCCAAAGCCCAGCATCCATCAGCAAAAAATACGAGATTTATTTGAGTCTAGGTCCTTGCACCCCTCTGTTTTAGGTTTGAGACAAATTTAAGGCGGCAAGTCCACTGAAAGAAGCAGAAACGCTCACCTAGACAGAGCTCAAACAGCTCCTCATGACAGAGTTTCCTCGTGCAACTGCCAGGAGCTTCCACTGATCCTAGTTTATCTCTTAGATAAACAGCATCAGTTAAAACAATTTGCTCAGGGATTTTATCACTACATAAACAGACAGCCCAGCGTAACAAGGAAAGCTGAGAGAGAAACTGGCTGCGAGGAGGAGATGGACAAATAAAACAGACAAAGAACCTGTTTTCTCAGAGGCTGAATCCCCAAGAGCCCAGTTGTGGCCAAGCTCTCACCAGCCCCAAGCCACATGGATGTCTCCCCTCATCCCAGCCAAAAGGATTTGCTTGAGTAATCAAGTGAGGAAGAGAATTCAATTCTGACCCCGTAGTCTTGATGCATCTGTTCATTAGCAAAGTTTTTGGGTACTAACAGAATGAGAAGTGGCAGATAAAGGATCAGCACAAATAAATCAAAATATCACTGCAGAAGGGATGGAGCCTCGGTTACAATCCTGCACCTCCTGTAGGGGAAGAACATTCCACGACAGAAACGCCACTGAAATTTGTCTCTATTATATAAAACATGACAGTGAAGGTGCCGTTCCCTCTGGCAAGTCACTGCTTGGATGCTTGCTGGTCCATAAGCAGATTGCAGCCTCCTGCAGCACAGCTCAGGAGGGGTGGCTGCACAGCCACAATTTGCAGGAGCAGTCACAAATTCCAAGCCAGGACCTTTCTGGTCTCTAGCACCTAAAGCACGGTGCATGTCCTCTTCTACCAGGGCAGCCAACAAGAAAAAGACAGCGGTTCTGCTTTACGGAGTGGGGACCCAGAGATGAGAGGACCAGCAAGAAGAGACCACTGCACCCATGCTGGGGAAGGATGCGACCCCTGCCTGCACCCATCACCCCAGCAGCACTGGGCACCCCCTGCACCCTTTTTCCTGCAGGCAGGCTGCTCCTCCCACACCTCGCTGGGCAGATCAGGGCTTCTCCTGCCAGCCTACCTGGCTGAGCTATGCCTGGAATGCTGCCCCTGGCTGCCTGCCCGGCCGCTGCCCCTCAGCCAAGAGCAGATTAAGGTTTATAGGCAGAAAGGTGCAAGGGGGAGGGCTGGTACTGCGGAAAAAGCAGCATCCAGCCCAGCCCAGGGAAGCACGGAGACGCTGGGAAACGGCCCCTGGACAAAGAAACCCTAGGAAAGGGGCCAAAACCATCCTTGTCCACCATCTGCCTCTGCTCGCAGGGGTGCGAGACGCATCCCTCGCATCCCACACGGGCACTGCGCTCCCTTCCCGGTGGTTTTGTGCTCAAGCTTCCACTGGTATCCATGAGAAATATTGCCTGAGTGATGTGGCCAGCCCGCCCTGACCCTCAGAGGCAGTTTCAGACCTCCCAGCAGAGCCCAGCGGGTACCACCACGGGCACTGGGGATCTCAGCACCGCAGAGAAGACAGATGAGCCAGCCCGCAGTGCTGATAAAAGGAGCACCAGGCCCCCAAAACAACTCTAACCTCTTTATTGCTCCTCTCCGTTCTTGCCAAAGCTCAGAAGATCTTTGCCTTCCATAGAATCATAGAATCACCAGGTTGGAAGAGACCCACTGGATCATTGAGTCCAATCATTCCTATCAATCACTAAACCATGTCCCTCAGCACCTTATTGACCCACATCTTACACACTTTCAGGGAAGGTGAATCAATCACCTCCCTGGACAGCCTGTTCCAGTGCCCAATGACCCTTTCTGTGAATTTTTTTTTTCCTAGTGTTCAGCCTATGGGAACCAGGAACCTCACCATTGTTAACAGAACACAGAGCTGGAAACACACCTTACACGTCCAACTGGCCAACTTCATTTTCTGTGCCCATGCCCATCCTTACCAGCTGCTTCCCAGGCCATGTGGATCAGGAAAATGTGCTTGGGACTGTCCTGTCTCAGGTAGGGAGGCAGGATCCAGCTTTATGTAGATCACTTACATTTACACCCTGACCACCACCACTTCTTTGGAGCTGATGCTACCTCTGTAACGCAGCCATTTCTGGATTTTACAGAAGTATTTGGAGCCCTGAACTGACCTAAAGCCCTAGAGCATTGTTTTTTTTCCCAGAAACAGAGCAAGATACGGTGCTTTTTGGCCAAGGAGAACAGCTTCAGAGCCAAGACAATCACAATTTGGCAGCTGAGTTAGAGTTGGCAAGTGATGTATTGGTTGAGTTTTCTCTCCCTTGCCCTCCAGTGACTTCTCTTCTGCAGTTTAGGGGTTCAGAAGTACTGCAAGTACTGGAAGGCTTATTAAACCCTTTGGATACTAAAGCTGAATACCTGGAAGTTTCTATTCCAGTAGGAGTTAACATGTACCCAGGTTGGCTCAAGGCTTTGGCTACAATCCTCCACCTGCAACACAAGGGGCTGGGAAGAACCATAGAATAAATGGTTAAATCCCATAAATCCTTAAATCCCATTCAATTACACCCCCTGCCATGGGCAGGGACACCTCCCACTGAATCAGGTTGCTCCAAGCTCCATCCAACCTGGCCTGGAACACTCCCAGGGATGGGGCAGCCACCACTGCTCTGGGCAACCTGGGCCAGGGCCTCCCCACCCTTCCAGGAAAACATTTCTTTCCAATATCTCATCTCGATCTCCCCTGAGACTGAGGAAACAAACCTTAACACTTTCCGTGACCAACTGCCTCTTTTGTTTTTCACTCCCCGTGTTGTAGTGGATGTTGGAAAAGAACTGCGCGCTCCCAGAGGATGTCGTGTCATCTTGATGGGCTGTAAGTGCATCTTCTGTCTAATATTAGACCACGGTACTCTCACTGTCTTGCAGGGATTCTAATTAGCTTAAGTGAACTGGCTGTGCCGCAGCATCTTTGACTTATGGGTGACGCTCAATTAACACAAGGGGAACAGAAAAAGGCTGAGGGAGCTTTTGCTGATCCCTGCGATGATAAGTCCATTAATTCTCTTTGCATATTTAGTCCTCAGTTCTGTGGTTTGGGTGGACAGGGCCAATGCGGACACCAGCTCACAACCCTCCTCAGACACCTAGGAGTGCTTTGGGTTGGAATTGGTCTCAAACTGGGGAAAGAGGCAAGGAGAATTAATAGGGCTGGGATCTGGTCAAGGCACAGGAGCTCAGAGCTCTTGGTCAGCTCAGGACCTCGGCGGCAGAGGTGTTCATAGAATCATAGAACGGTTTGGGTTGGAAGGGATCTCAAAGCCCATCCAGTTCCAACTCACTGGATCAGGGCCTCCAAGCCCCATCCAACCTGGCCTTGAACCCCCCTCCAGGGATGGGGCAGCCACCACTGCCACCCGGGCCAGGGCCTCCCCACCCTCATCATGAAGAATTTCTTCCTAATGTCTAGCCTAAATATTCCCCCCTTCAATTTTAAGCCGTTCACATAGGCCATAAACCTACCGAGCAACCAGAGAAAGAGCACGAGATGATGGGTGGGAGAACACAAGCTTCAAAAGACCAAGAATTCACTTGGGTTTGAGGCAGGATTGGAGAAGGAGCCCAGGTTGTGCCCCTGCACACTCAGCCACGCTCTGCTCAGCTTTCCATGGTTTAGAATTAACAGAACCTGAGGCGGCTGCTGGACTCAGGAAGAGCCAGGGGAGCAAAACTTAGAAGAGGGTAAGAAAACGTGGTTTGAAACCTCACACATTCTTATTCACTTTGTATGTAGCCCGTGCTGCAGCCAGGCTGAAATTAGCCAAATTGGGTATGAATTATTAAAAGCACTAGAGCCCCATTTCCTCTGCTAATCAAAGAAAATTATTCCGGGGAGCTGAAAATATGGGAAGAGCAGCAGTTTTTCAAGGAAGAAAGAAAAAGGCCCTGGTAGAACAGCTTTGGTAAGAAGGAAGCGACTCGCAGAGCTTCGTTGAGCTCCTCCAGCCCATCAGGGAGAGGAAGTTATGAATCCCAGACCTGGGGTGCGAGGCCCCTCTGTCCCCACCCTGGCCACACAGCACATCAAAGAGCTCTCCTGCTCCTGGAAGTCATCCCGAAGGAATGCAGGATCTTTGCAGAGTGTTTAATAAGGTAAACAAACCCAAGTCCCACTCCCGGGTGAGGATTAGCACAGAGCAAGCCCAGGCGGGTGCCGGCAGCTCCAGCAGGAGCCTGGCAGCTCTGACAGGCAGAGCCCCATGGGGTTGACGGGCAACCTCTGGCTTGTCCGGCGCTGCCCATCACCTCTCCACAGCTCTGGACAGCCCAAAGGCTGCAGCGGCAGGTCAGCTCAGTCCTCCCTGCCAGCCAGAGCCCAGCTCCCAGGCTTCGTCTGGAAGCCAGATGAGCACTGAGCTGTCTCCCTTGCATCCCTGAAACAGTCTCTGCGGATACCCAGGCTGACCTGCGTGCCCATATGCCACAACCCTCAGCAAGAAAGAGTCTGAGATGAGCAGTGTGAGCCCAGGGCAAGAGGAGAGCGTCACTCACCTTGAGCAGCAGGAGCAGCAATTCGCAGAGAGAGAGAGAGAGAAACAAAGATGAGTTCTGCCCCTGCCAGAAAGTCAGAGCCACTCAGTCCTAGGCGGCTGCAAATTGATTCCAGCATTAAAATAATCTAGATTGATATATGTGACTGTCTGGTTGAATTCTGCAAGCAGCCACGCCTGTNGTGCGAAGAGATACGAAAACGAGTGACAAGGAAGGGTTGGACAGAAGCAGTCACAGCACAGCAGCACCTTTTGTTAAAAGTTGCAGATTTATGGCCTGGTGACACCGTGACCAAAAGCAAGAGTCAGTGTGCAGAGGCTGACGCAGAACAGGCTGCAAAGCCCGGCCTCACAGCTTGCAGCACTAGCACGTGAAGTAAAGCGGGTCCAGGAGTAGCACAGGCTCCCAACTTCTCATCCTCTTGGAGGAGGGAGGGATGCGGCTCCCTGTTTTACACGCTGGCTGCAGGACAGGGGCAGAGCATCTCGGAGAGGCACCGAGAAAGAAAATCTGCAACCCAGTCCTACCTCATGGTTTGATTCCTATCAAGGAATCAAACCCAGGGCTCTGCAAAGTCACGGGATGCAGTGAGATAAAGGAGATGCCAGAGCCCCAGATCTGCAGGCGTTCAGTTTAGGAGATGCTCAGAGGGAGAGATTCAGAGCCAGCCTCGTCAGCAGGACCAGCGATGCCAGAGGGAAGTGTCACTCCACACACACATACACACACACACCACCCCCTGACAGCCCCACAGCGGGATCTCCTCTCCTGCACGCAGCCCCCAGCCCCTCCAAAGGTTTTGTGTGTCCACAGAGGAGCTCCCTGCAGCAACCTCCTGCCTGGGAGCACCACAATACAGCTCTCGCCAAGCCCACAGAGCAAGGCTGATGCCGTGCGAGCATCTCGCAGCAGGGAGCACCAAAAGGGGCTGATAAGAGTGGGACATGGAAGTTTCAGGCTAGTTCTCCTATGGAAACTCATGATATCTTTCCACTCCACATCCCTTCCCTCCTCCACCCTTCTCCCTCACGGCTGCACAAAAAGGGGTGAAACTGGGAGAATGCTGCTTCCCTGTCCATTCCCACCAGCCAGGAGGTGATGCACCAGCCCTGGATTAACCCTGCAGGAGGAGGTGCAGACCCTGCAGCCACAGCTGCCCTCAGCAGCACAGCAGCCAGCGAGCCACGGACCCCTCCAAGTTGTTAGCCGAGCAAACAGAGGAAAAGCAGAAGCAAGAGCGCATGGCCAAGGCCCAGCACTTGTCATAACTGCGTGGCCAGCACTGCCAAGAGATACAGCATCTGTGCTGCTCCCCAAGAAGCCCTGGTTGATCTCGTTGAGTAACGCGGCAGGATGTGCTGGAGTGGGAAGCGGGGCCAAAGGAGCCTTCCCAGACCAGTAGCCTCCCACACCAGATTAAAATTCCGTAGGAATTTGCTAAACAAATCGACTCTTAGCTACTGCCATAAACCCAGGGGACGTTTTGCATTGCAGCCACGCAAGGGAGGGAGGAAACAGACCCTTGTGCTTGGCCCATGCGCAGGGCCCCCCACGCTGGCGGCGAGAGCATCTCCTGCAAACGCTGGTCCAGAGCTCTGGATGGAACAGGTTGGCTTCTGCAGCATCAGCCACCGTACCTGGTTCCAACCACCCCTCCAGCACCAACACCTCACCTGCTGTGCCTGCGCTGCCCCAGCCCCAGTTGGGGAGGCTGGAAGGGGCCCTACAAGTGCTCAGTGGTGGATCCTCTCCTCTCAGTTTACTGTATTCTACAGCTGATGGGTAACTCTCACCCTCTTGAGATGGAGGTGTTGATGCTGTTCTCATTATCTTCAATTCAAAACAGAGCTAAGAAGAGGAGGGAAGTTAAAAAAAATCCTTCTTTACGAAGAAACCCACACGCTAACCCTCCCCCAGCCCCCTCCTTCACCTGTTCTGAAGCGCAACGAAGAGCTGGGGATGAATTAAAAAGAAATCATTGCAGGCATGGAGAAGGGCTGCAGAGAGAGCAGAGCATGGGAAGCGACCACAGCCCCAAATCACCTAACACAAACCCGTGCCAGCAATTTCCTTGCTGAGAGGAGCCTTCTGTGCATGCCTTGCAGTCTCGGGAAGGAGCCTGAAAAGAAAATTTTGCATGGGCTGGTTTACAAGAACAAAAAGTCTCAGTTCTATGGAGGCAGAGACCTAAAAAAGAAAGAGAGGCCAGGATAAAAGCGAAGGGGCAGAAGACAAACCAGAATGAACGGTGTATATTTAAAGGGAGATGCTTTCAACGCAGTCCTGCTCCAAAGTTAACCAGAAACCTTCCCAGGGAAGGGCAAAGCAGAGCAGTGGAAGCAGGAGACAGAGGAGCCACCTCAGCCCTGGCTGTTCCCACATCTCAGGCTGATCCTTGCGGGTTGGCGTGCACTAAACACTCTCCTCACACCTTGGCTGCAGCCCATAGCACCCAGGACCCACAGATGGGCCCCCTAAAAGAAGGCAGGAGGTCTCAAGAAACATCTTCACCCCCTGTTTTCTTCCCAGCTCCTGTACTGCCTGCAGACAGTTGAGCCATTTCACCTTTCCTAGCTTGCACCCCCCTAACGCAGTGAGAAGCAAGTGGGTGCTGTGAGCACGGGGGATGCTTGCAGAGCCAGGGAGAACCCAGCACAAAAAGGCGCACGGGGGAATGCACAACGCGGGAAGAAAAGATCAAAGAAGGAAAGAAAACCCAAGCTATCTCCCTGGGTAAAATCGCAGGAGAATTGAGGCTGCAGGACTGGATGCGGTAATTAATGGGATTTCCACAGAGATGAAAAGTCAGAGGAGAGTTCTGGACTGGCTCAAATCAGAATTTCAATAAGAGGTAAGCGATGTTTTTAAACATATGGAACATCTGCAGCACATTGCGGGTTGAACCCAAGCCAGAGGAGCTGGTTTTATCATGGGCATCTAGATGGAAAAAAGAGAGTTTTGAAAGCCTGTACAGCAGTGCCCCGAGACACGGAATCACAGCACGGTCAGGGTTGGAAGGGGCCTCTGGAGCTCATCCAGTTCAACCCTCCAGCTAAAGCAGGGTCACCTCCAGCAGGGTGTCCAGGTGAGGTTGGATCTCTCCAGAGAGGGACGCTCCACACCTCCCTGGCAGCCTCACCTACACAGAAAAGAAGCTTTTCCTCACGTTCAGGTGGAACTTTCCATTCTCCAAGTCTCCAGTCTTGTTCTCGCTGCTGGAATAATTTCCATCAGAGAGGTAGAGGACACTGCCAAGACGGGCAGATCCATCCTTAACATCCCCAAACTTGGTTCCTGGGCGCTATTTTCCACGTCACCTGAGGAGTCGAGGCGACTGGTTACAGCACAGAGCAAGAGTTGTTGGACACGCTGCTCTGGGATGATGGTCTTTAAGCTACCAGCAGGACTTGCTGTTGTGTGCTTACTGTACCCAACACTACTCAGCTTCACTGCTCACGTAAATCAATGTAAACAGCTTTTCCAGGAGGCTCAAAGCCCACACACACCCCCAAAGCGAGCAAAGCAGTCTCAGCTGGGGCAATTGCACCGGCGTTAATGCAAATCACACCACAAGCAAGGCTCTGTTTAAAAGGAGCTCTGGGTTCTCATTAGCCACGGCCCTAACAAAGGTTTAATCTCAACTTCCTTCCACCCAGACGTCTCAGTGTGGAGTCACCACACAGCCCCTCCCACACCATACACACACACACACAAAAAAAAAAATCTTGATTTTTCTTCAAGTGTAGCTGCGATCAAAGTGGAACATGAGACAAACACGCACAGGGGAAGATCTCTCGGGGATTAGTCAGCCCCTGAACTCCAGAAGAGCGAGCTTGCTGGTGCTGTCAGGGGAGAGCAAGGAGAGGAAAGCACTGCACTTAGCGCTGAGCCTGCCAAGATGAGCCTTGGGAAGCCCCAACACCTGCGCAGTGGCTCCAGCTCCTCACGCGCTACCAGTGTTCAAGGCAAATAAAGCAAGATTAATTCTTTTCCCCAGGATGCCTCATCCAGATGCCTTGAAGAACAAGATGAAACCCACTCTTTCCATACAAGCCCCACAGACGCACCAGAGCGAACATCCTCCTTCGCCCAGGGACCTGCTGCAAGCCTGGAGGAGGCTGAGGGAGGATCTCATCACGGTTTACAGCTTCATAACAAGGGGTGGAGAAGCAGAAACCGAGCTCTTCTCCCTGGTGCCCCATGACAGGACTTGAGGGAATGGCTGGAAAATGGGCTGGGGAGGGTTAGGTTGGACATTAGGGAAAGGTTCTACCCCCAGAGGGTGGTGGAGCACTGGGACAGCTCCCTGGGGAAGCAGACACAGCACCAAACCCGACAATCATAGAATCAAAGAACAACCAGGTTGGAAGAGACCCACCAGATCATCAAGTCCAACCATTCTTATCAAACACAATGTTCAAAAAGCATTTGGCAAATGCCCTTAGACACATGGTATGAACGCTGGGGTGTCCTGTGCAGGGACAGGAGTCGGACTCGACGATCCTTGTGGGTCCCTTCCAACTCAGGACATTCTGTGATTGCATGAAGCTTGTGTCCCAGCCTTGCACACAAGCCCCAGACCCGCTCCCCTGCTGCTAAACGCTGAAAAAACTCCCCTCCAGGCACCCTCACTGCTGAAGCAAGTTTGCAGAGCTCCGCTGAAGCCCTGCACCTTGACTACAGTTGGTCAAAGCGTTTTTACTACAATTAAGTGTAATCAAAACACTTTAACCTGAGCTGTTTCACAGAGACGCCCTGGTTTGAACTCCCCTCTTAAACAGGAAAGATTTTGATGTCTAGGATTTTTCCAAGCTGGAGCGACAGGAGACGAAGATACTCAAAACATTCATGTTTTTCCACTCAGCTGCCACCATTCTTCCAATTCTTTCTGCAAAAGCACTCAAGGTTTTGTTTTTAAACTCCAAGCGCAGCAACGAGCGGTGTTCTGGGCAGCTTTGCTTTGAACCCTCCTGTGGGGAGCTGATGGGAAACAAGTCCTGGAGCTAAATTCTCAGACTCGGAGCTCAGAAATGGTTCCCAGGGTGGCAGGAACAGGTTCTCATGGCTAGTTTTGGCCTTCCAAAAGCCAGCAGAGCAGCTGCAGTGGGCGAGCTGAAAGGGACTTTAACAAACCTCAGAAGAGGCCTGAGCTTTGAGGCACTCAAGGGAAACCAAGGTTTTGGGGGTCCATTTGTTCCATGCACTCTAGAGTAAAGGAAGGAAGCAAGCTATGCAGCAAGTGATCTTCAGAGAAGAGCAGAATCCCAGAAAGAATCATCTGGAAAGGTTAATATAGCAGGGAAGAAAGATAAACCCCCCTATGATGGACCTAGGATGTCTCCAGCTGCAGCAGGTCCCAGCCCCAACACAGCCCATAACAAGCATTACACAACATGATTTCGAATCTTCCCAAGGGCAAAAACAGGAATGGGTGCAAGCGATCAATTCTACATCAAATCTATAGTATTAGGAGGGAAACTAGATCTCTTATCATCTCCCAAGGGCTTTAAGGGACAACATCCTTCACCTCAAATGGGAACCAGCTAGCTCAGCCACCCCAGCTCACACCCAGTGTGTGCAGAATGAACGTGAGAAGAGCACAGAAAGCTGGGTGAAGACAGAATTCTTCCAAATGCTTGCTCAGGTTGAACAAAAACTACACATGTTTTGTCCTCCCTCCCTCTCCACGAGGTGCAAGGAAGGAGCCAGACTGATACAGTCCAAGTCCAATACAGAATGAGAAATACATACGTAAGCAAAAACCCTCCAGTGCCTCTCTCTCTGAGAAAAACCACTCGAGACGCGTGCCTCTTGTGAGCCACTTTGCTGAACCAGCTATCTCCCAGCCTCCCAGAGCACGGGTTCGGTCATTTACCTCTGTCAGCATTCACAGCTGGAAAAAGAGGTTATGGCCTCTCCTCGGCATGTCCGAGGGAAAGAGGGAGCCGATCTGCATGTTTATTTGTTGCCTGTGCAGAATTCCTGCATTCCTTCCCTTGTTTACTCATCTGCTCTCAGGACACATTCGAGACTCCAGCAAAGCCCTTTTGGGGCACCACATTCCCCAACGAGCCCGGAGCTCATGTGCTGGAACACAGGGTAAGTATAAAGGGGGAAGAGAAGCCAGCAAATGGGTTATTACACAAGTATGTTTTCGAGGCGGTTGGGCAACAAGTAGAATAGAAACATAGAATCATTTTAAGATTGGAAAAGACCTCCAAGTTCACCAGTCCAACATCACCATGCCTCCTAAACCACATCCACAGAATTAACACAGGGTAAGTATAAAGGGGGAAGAGAAGCCAGCAAATGGGTTATTACACAAGTATGTTTTCGAGGCGGTTGGGCAACAAGTAGAATAGAAACATAGAATCATTTTAAGATTGGAAAAGACCTCCAAGTTCACCAGTCCAACATCACCATGCCTCCTAAACCACATCCACAGAATTATAGAATAACCCAGTTGGAAAAGATCCACCGGATCATCGAGTCCAACCATTCCTCTCAAACACTAAACCACGTCCCTCAGCACCTCGTTCACCATGAGCACAGCACAACATTACAACCCACTTCATCCGAGCCCTTTTAGGAGCAGACGCAAAGGCTCCAGAGAGATTAAAGTGCAAAGAACACGGCGCTTCGCCACAACAACACAGAAGCACAACACATACCTCTCAAAATCACAGAGCCGCTCAGCTTGGCTCTGGCTTAGTTATACCTTGGAGAAGCAAGATTTGCCCCCAAGCAAAACCTGGCTGGTTTCGGTGATGCCAACAGGAGTCTCCAAGGCTGACTTATCAAAGGAGGAAGCTCTGAGACTTGACTACCACGAAGGACAAGCCTTGACCACAGCATTAACCCATTAACTTATTAGCTCTACACCTCCAGGAAAACCTAATGCAGGTGTGAGGAGTCTAAATAAGCGCCTGTCACACTGTGTTAGGACAGGACTTGCAATGGGGATGCTCCCAACCACATCAGACTCACTGCAGAGGGGAATGAGAACCTGCATCGAATGTGGAGCAAGAATAACATAGAAGAACTTTGCTTGGCTGCACCTCAGTTGCAACCGTTGCCTCTGACAACAAGGTGAATGACAGGCACGGTCCCTGTGACAAGCGAGTCCATAGAGCAGTACGACTTTACCCTAGACACATGTAGAACAGCAGAATTGATCCGCCTCGTCACCAGCGAGACCATTTGCCGATCAATCATTTACAAGCTAAGAGCACCAGGTGGCCAGCGGAGCCAAGGCTCGGCCGCGGCTGCATCTCCACGCTCAGCGCACCCCCGGGGAAAGCCAGGCACCCCCCGTCCCAGCCTCACCTTCCACGCAGTGCTCCACCTCCTCCAAGTTGCGCAGCGTTATCCGCATGAGGCTGGAGTTCAGCATCAGCTCGTTGCGGTGCGCCGGCCACATGTACTGCGGGGCGGGGTTGACGAAGAAAATCCGCGTGTCCCCGGTCGAGACTTGGTTGTCGCAGATTAAGGGGTCCCCAAAGCCACCGATAACCACCTTGTTCCCACCATCCAAGAGGATCTCGTGAGTAACGATGTCTTTGCCTTTCAGGTAACGCCAGACTCTCACCTTGAAGAGAGGGAGAAAGAGCACGTGAGACCATTTCACAGACAGCTGGCACCTTCTGACACAGTTTATTTTTTACCCCGTTGTCACAGGACGCGCAGGAGCGGTTCAGGCTTGGCAAAGCCTTCTGGGAGACCTTATTTCAGTCGCCATCCCTCTAAAAGCACAGAACACGTGGACAATGAAGACTAAAGCTCATACTACAGCCAAAGCTGCATCAACTTTCCTGCCCAGGTGCTCCTGGCCTCTTCTCCATCCAGCCTCACGGGGTGCTGGGTCGCATGTCACAAGAAGCCCCTTGGCCACACTGGCTCTCCAGAAAGGGACAGAGATGCTCATCCCTCTGCACGCATCCCTCCCCTGTCTCCAGCCCCAGGATTTGCCTCTCCTCCTCTTCCGTTGGTTTTGGCTGACCCAGAGCCTGCTACCAACTGCACCACCAGCCCAGCCACTGCTGCTGGAGGCTCAAAACAGCCTGATGAAGAGCTCCCCTGTGCCAAATCCCACCATGAGCTGCCTTGACTCACCTCCCCAGAGGCCCACAAAACTGAAATGACCTCCTCCTCCCCCTCAGCATGAGCCCAGAGGGGGATCAGCTTCCGCACCCCAAGTGCAAACACCCAGCAAGCCCCTGGCACGAAGGACGCTGGGGCTGTTGGAGGGTGGCAATGCCCCTTTCCTTTGTTCAGGCAAGAACAATGGCTCCAGATAAGCTGCTGCTTCTCAGCACACACTCGAGGGCCACCAGCAGGCACCACAGCTACCCAGAAACCAGCCTCCCAGGAGAACCTGGCAAGGTGGAGAATCCCATGGGACAGCCTGAGCAGTCAGGCAGGAGGCATGTGGGATGGGAGAAGGGGTGA